>CAKNYM010049550.1:108245-148479 GCA_932195095.1 Andricus curvator
TAGAAAATCGAAAAAAATTCAAATTTTGCAAGATTTTAGAAAAAAATGAGCGATTTTTGAAAAACTGAGAATTATTAATATTTTAAACTTATTTTAGCCCTGTTGAACCTCAAGATATAGATCAATCTATTTCAAAGTTTACACAGGTTATGTGGTACCCAAAATGAATCTTTTCAGCGCTATTTGCAATAACATAAAAGTTTAAACAAACAAAAAAAATCAAAAATGCCCATCGCAATTCTCAGAGTTTGACAAAAATTGGTAATATTTTTTTTTTTCGTAATCTACATAATATGTATGTCCAATTTTCAAAAAATGTTGTAAGACTTCAATATTTTCCGTTTTTCTATGACAAAACCTCATTTATATGAACCTCGAATAACTCAAATAATGTTTAAAAGATTTCCGAACTGTCCCAAAATTTTGTTGAGCATGTAGAAACTAAAAAAAGTAGGATTAAAAATTATTTTAGTTTTTCGAGATATATGAATATCAAATCATGGTCTAGAAAATCGAAAAAAATTCAAATTTTGCAAGATTTTAGAAAAAAATTAGCGATTTTTGAAAAACTGAGAATTATTAATATTTTAAACTTATTTTAGCACCGTTGAACCTCAAGATATAGATCAATCTATTTCAAAGTTTACACAGCTGATAAGGTACCCAAAATGAATCTTTTCAGTGATATTTGCAATAACATAAAAGTTTAAACAAACAAAAAAATCAAAGATGCCCATCGCAATTCTCAGAGTTTGTCAAAAATCGCTAATATTATTTTTTTTTCGTAATCTACATAATATGTCCAATTTTCAAAAATGTTGTAAGTCTTCAATATTTTCACATTTTCTAGGACAAAAACTCATTTTTATAAACCTCAAATAACTAAAATAATTTTTTAAAGCTTTCCAAACTATCCAAAACATTTTTGAGCATGTAGGAACTAAAAAAAGTATGATTGACAATTATTTTAGTTTTTTTATATATGTAAAAGTCAAATTATGGTCTAGAAAATATGAAAACATTGAAATCTTACAAGAATTTTGAAAAATTTGGCACATTATGTAGATAAAAAAAAATTAGCGATTTTTGCAAAAATGAGAATTACGAATGTTATTTTAGCCCCGTCGAACCTCAAGATATTGATCAATCTATTTTAAATTTTACAGGTGATGAGGTACCCAAAATTAATCTTCTCAGTGCTATTTGCAATAACATAAACGTTTAAACAAACAAAAAATCAAAATTGTCCATCGCATTAATATGTCCAATTTTAAAAAATGTTGTAAGATTTCATTATTTTCAGCTTTTCTAGGACAAAACCTCATTTTTATAAACCTCAAATAACTAAAATAATTGTTTAAAGCTTTCCAAACTGTCTTAAAGTTGTGTTGAGCATGTAGAAACTAAAAAAAAAGTAGGATTAAAAATTATTTTAGTTTTCTGAGATATATAAAAATGAAATATGGCCTAGGAAATCTGAAAATATCGAAATCTTACAAGATATTGGAAAATTTGGCACATTATGTATATCACAAAAAAAAATGAGCGATTTCTGCAAAACTGAGAATTACGAATATTATTTTAGCCCCGGCGAACCTCAAGATATTGATCAATCTATGTCAAATTTTATAGGTGATGAGGTACCCAAAATTAATATTTTCAGCACTATTTGCAAAAAAATAGAAGTTTAAACAAACAAAATAATATTGCTCATCGCAATTCTCAGAGTTCGACAAAAATTGATAATATTATTAATTTTTCTAGGACAAAACCTCATTTTTATGAACCTCAAATAACACAAATAATTTTTAAAAGCTTTCCAAACTGTCATAAAATTGTGTTGTGCATGTAGAAACTAAAAAAAAAAGTAGGATTAAAAATTATTTTAGTTTTTTGAGATATATAAATATCGAATTATGGTCTAAAAAATCTGAAAATATTGAAATCTTACAAGATTTTAGAAAAATTTGCACATTTTGTAGATGACAACAAAAAATGAGCGATTTTTGCAAAACTGATGATCACGAATGTTATTTTAGCCCCGTCGTTTTTTTTTTTTTTTTGATCAATCTATTTCAATTTTTACAGATGATGAGGTACCCAAAATGAATCTTTTCAGTTCTAGTTGCAATAACATACAAGTTTAAACAAACAAAATAATCAAAACTGCCTACACAGATCTCTTTAAAATCGAATGAAGAATGTTTCTTAACGAAAAATCCAAAATCGGTGAAGAATTGACTTTTACAAGTTATTTTGAACATCATTTTTTTTTATTTCGCCCCACTTTGGGGCGCCCCTAGGTATTTACCGGAATTGAGATCTGGCCTAGACACTTAAAAATTGTAATTGTCCAATTGAAGAAAATAATTAATGTAAGAGAAGGAAAGAAAAATACCTGTAAAGTGTCTGGATTCAGGATCGTACTTTCGGTCATCCAAATTGGAGCTTCCTTCCTAATACTGGCAGCATTGCCGTCATTCGTTTCATCCCCTATCGTTACATCCACCCTCGATTCCTCAACAAGAAATCCTTGGTTCCTCGAGGAATCTCCTGACCATTGATCGCCCGGTGCTCTCAATCCCATCATTTTTCTCGTATCAATTCTGCAATCCCAAGAAATAATTCACTCAATAAAGTATTAAATGATTACATAAACGATTAGAAAACAATCTAGCTAAAAAATCAAATTGAACTAACAATTCTAAATACGGAATCTAATTTATAAACAAAAGACAATTTACCCTCTGATTGTGTTAAGATCGACAGCTTCAGGTTCAAGAAGCTCAGGCGCTAATCTAATTCCTTCAATTTCGCCTAATAATGTATAAAGAGGTGCCATCTGTTCATTAAATCTCGCCAAAAGGAGTCGAGAGTCTTTCTTTGGAAGAGCAGATTGATCTTCGTCGACAACTTCACCACAGTAGGTGCATTTAAATTCCATTGTGTTCGTATCGAAGAGCTGATCCGCCTTTTCACGTCAATAAACAAACTTTCGAGGTAAAGAGATTTACAAATTAAAATATAAAAAGGTTAAACAGGGTGTCTAACATTTCTTTAAAAACATCCAGTACTTTCCCAGGTTTTCCAGGATAAAAAATCTTTTCCGGGTACCCTTTTTTCACAGTGAAAAAAAATACTTTTCACGAATCATAGTAGAAATTGTAGATCTAGTGGAAAAAAACGTGTCATATGCGAATTATCTCGTACAACCCCAAAATCTGATGTTATGGTCAAAGAACCGCTTCTTGGTGATTGTTTATTTCATCACGGTGAAAAATCACGAAGCTACAATAGAAAATATTCCGAAGTTTCTCATTTTTTCCTGATTTCTCCAACTTCAACCAGAATTTAGTGACATTTTTTTAAAATACAATCATTTTTCCCCGTTGATATAATCAAAGTGACTTAAACTCCGCGTGTAATGAGATTTTTTTATTAGAATTGGTGAAAAACATAAAATCGTATTAAAAACGCTGCAACAGGGTGTTGAATCCTCAACTAAAACAGACTAATTTTCAAACCAAAACGAGGGATTTTCAACAAAAGAGATAAGTTGTCAACAAACAAAAATTGCAGTCAGTCAAGAAAAAAAAATCTAATCCAAAATGTTGAATTTTCAAGCCAAAAGAGGAATTTCCTGCAAAACAATTGAGTTTTCAACCAAAGAAAGATGAGTTTTCAACAAAATAAATTAATTTTTAACTGAAAAAAAATTTAAGTAAAAATGAAATAGTTACATTTTCAACGAAAAAATTAATTTATAACTAAAAAAATGTGAATTTTTAACAAATTAGTTAAACTTTCAACCAAAAATATAATTTTTAACTTCAATGATAAATCTTCAAAAAAAAAAAAACTAATTTTAAGCAAATATTTGAATATTCAACTAAAAAAGGTAGATTTTCAACCAAAAATAGAATAGTTCAATTTTCAGTCAGAAAAATAAATTTTCAACAACAAAAAAAGTTTTCAACAAAATAGTTACATTTTCAATCAAAAATATGAATTTTTAGCCAAAAATAGAATAGTTGAATTTTCAGCGAAAAAAAAATAAAATTTACACCCGAATAAAATAATTTTTCTATAATTCGCGAAAAAGTGCCAGTTTTTCCACCTGTTTTTGGTGTAAAAAGTGACCGATTTTTGGTCGATGACGTGGCGCATGCGCAGTGCCGACCTTTTCGGGCAACAGTGGAAAAAGTGGACAGATGGAGTGGAAAAAGTAAATGGGCAGTGATAAAAGTGAAGTACAGTGGAAAAAGTAAATGTTATTTCGGGTCGGTTCGTGCTGCCTCGGGTGTACTCGTGCATCGTGCGCAGCCAACTTCATTCTATTTTCCGACTCTCGTCCCTAACCTAAAATCAATTTCCTGAAAAGTCTCGAGTTGTGTATTTTGTATGTACTTTTGTCACTTGGCAAAAGCAAAAAAACACCGTCAGTTTCTCCGAAAATACTGTGCTTGGTTTTTTTCACGAAAAATCGGAAGTTTTGAAGCCCTCAACTTTATGGGCCACATTGTCATTGTTGCGTCAATCGACAAAAAATCGCCTTCTTTTTACACAAAAAACAGGTAAACAAAAACTAGCACTTTTTAACAAATTATAGAAAAAGTATCGTGTCCCACACATTGAAAAAGCGACGATTTAAAACTCGTGTGATAGCCACCCTCGCTCCGCTCGGGTAGCTAACTTCGCACTCGTTTTAAATCTCTCGCTTTTTCAACTTGTAGCACAATATACTATTTTCAACGAAATAGTTAAATTTTCATCCAAACAGAAAAATTTTCAAACAAGAAGATCAAATTTCTATCAAAAAAGATAAATATTCCACAAAAAATGTATAGTTCAATTTTTAGTCACAGAAGTGAATGTTTAACTGAAATTATATTTCTTCAACAAAGAAAAATAATAATTTTTAAACGATAAAATTAGGTTTCTATAAAAAAAAATCAATTTTCAACAAAATATATGAATTTTTAACTGAAAATGATAATTTTTCAAACAAAAATAGAATATCTAAATTTTCAGTTAGAAAAATAAATTTTCAACAAAAAAAACGTAATTTCAACAAAAGAGTTACAATTACAACCACAGAAATGAATTTTTAACCAAAAATATAATAGTTACATTTTCAGTGACAAAAAAATAAATTTTCAGCAAAATAGTTCAATTTTCCACCAAGAAAATTTAATTTCTACCAAAGAAAATAAATTTTCCACAAAAAATTGAATAGTTCAATTTTCAGTCACAGAAGTGAATGTTTAACTAAAATGATGTATCTTATACCAAAAAAATTAATTTTTATCCAAAAAGATGAAGTTTCAACTAAGACTAATTTTCTACCAAAAAGTACGAATTTTCAACAAAATACTTGAATTGAACTTAAAAGAGAATATTAAAATTTTCAGTAAAAAAATTTATTTTAATAAAAAAATAAACTTTTAGCGAAATAGTTAAATTTTCAACCAAACAGATCAGTTTTTAACCAACAGGATGAAATTTCTATAAAAAACTATCAATTTTCGACAAAAAAATTGAACACTTCAATTTTCAGAAAAAAGTGAATTTTCAATAAAAAAAGATGAATTTCATTTCCGATCAAAGAAATAAATTTTCAACTAAAAAGATGAATTTTCAACCAAGAAGATTAATTTTCTACCAATAAAGATTAACGTCTAACTAAATACATGATTTTTCGAAAATATACTTGAATTTTTAAAGGAATTTTCAACCTAATGGTTAAATTATTATCAAGCAACGAAATGAGTTTTCAACTAAAAATGTAAAGTTTCAACCAACGAGTTTAATTTTCTACATTCAAAGATTAATTTTCAACAAACTATAGGAATTTCCAGCCAAACAGATGAAGTTTTAACTGAAGAAGATAAATTTTCAACTGAAAATGGAAGTTAAATTTTCAGTTAAAAAAATTAAGTTTCAGCAAAAAAAAAATAATTTTCAACATAATAGTTGAATTTTCAACCAAAAAAGATTAATTCTCAACGAAAAATCTAATAGTTGATAGTGTAAAAAAAATAAAAACAATATATATATATATATATATATATATATTCGGTATTCGGTTTTGATTCCTTGGGATTCGAACCGAAGGGCCTATGACAAAGCCACCGGACGCGTCCTCGGGTTGCGGATAGAGGGTCCCTGTACCAAGGGTTTCTGCTGAATATGGTTACAATAATTAATAAGCAGTCGCGGACAATTGTCCAGGGATGGTCCCGAAGGAATAACCCCCAAGCGCAGGCGTCACAACCGTGCCGAAAGCTGAATGGCACCTGGGTGTGGTGTCTCAAACGGTGACTCTGGGATACCGGGCGACCTCTCAGAGTATCAGCCTTATCCTTGCACGCGGGGCTCTACAAGGATGGACTAACCCTTTTCCCTAGCTGCTCGTGGGAACAACAATGACAACACCAAACATAGTTGTAGGAAGTGCGGTTCAAAACAATCGAACGCGCAGGGCTCCCGACAATGGGTCGGACAACAATGCCGACTACCCTAGAGTTGGGGGAGCCAATCAAGACGGAGTCAATGCGATTGACCGGCGAAATCTCGTTACTTTTGAGTGGACGGATCGACTCAGGGACGACCTGCTGGAGTGCTATGATACCAGTATGGCCCCTGAACGAAAAGGTTACATGGCGCGACTGCATGCTCTGTGGTGCGAGAAACACCCAGAGCTCTCGGATTTTTCGCAAAAACGTCTGCGAAACCGTGCCGAGGACCTCCGGAAAAGGGGTTATATAAGCGGAGCGCCTACACAACCGCAGCCAGAACAAGCCGGCAACAGAGAAAGAGAGGCGACACTGAGACCAGCCTCGAACAGGCATCCAATAGAGGGAGAACGATGCTTCAAGCCCCGGAGAAACATCAACATTCAGGTTTCTCCCAAGCCCAAAGATCTGACTGAACTGGATGATGAGCTTCGTGGAGATTTTTCCGAAGAATCCGACCTCTGGACTCTCAATTGTAGTGTGTACAATGCAGCGAGAACTTTGGCAGATGCAAACCGTAAAACAAAACCAACGGTTGATCATAAGACCAAAAGACGAATGCATCAACTTAGCACAAAGATAGGCTGCGCAAGACAGTACGCGTCCCGCATTCAGTGTGTGATTGACTACATAACATCTGGCAGGACTTTCACTGCCAAGGTTCGACAGTTCACGCGCGAACTGCGGATCCGTCATCACACAATCAACAAGTCAAAGCTACTGACCATCAGGCAGCATATTGTTGACAGAATACGAGTACTATCTGACGCTAGGAGAAGTCTAGAGCGGAGAGAGAGGTGGGTCAGAGAAAATCAACAGTTTTCGTCTGACCCATCTCGACTCTTCCAAGACCCTCCAGTTACTGTCGACCATCCGCCCAAACCAGAGGAGGTCGAAGCATTTTGGAGAGAAGTCTACGAAGTCCAACATCCACTTAAAGAAGGCTCAAAGAACATAAACAGCTTCAAGGAGCTGTGCAATGCCCTCATCACAGCTGAGGAGGAATGCCCACCTATCACTACCGAGGAGGTGAAAAACGTATTAAGAGGCATGAAGAACTATTCCGCTCCGGGACCAGATGGCATCAAGACCTTCTGGTGGAAGAAGTTTCCTTCAACCCACCAGCATCTGGCCCGAATTTTTACCTCATATCTAAAGTCGGAAGAGCCTATTCCGGGGTGGTTGGTGGAAGGGCGCACAGTGCTCCTGCCGAAGACGGGCAACTTAGCTGACCCTAAGAATTACATGCCAATAACTTGTCTGAACACACTGTATAAGATCTTCACAGCTATCCTAAATGATAGGATTGTTCGGACAATTGGACCTGTATGGCGAGAGATGTATGAACAACGTGGCTCAAAGAAAGGCGTAGCGGGATGTCGGGAGAACTTGCTCATCGATAGATGTGTCTGTAAAGACGCAGCATACTATCAGCGATTTCTATCGATGGCCTGGATTGATTACCGGAAAGCTTTCGATTCAACCTCCCATAGACTTATCATCTGTCTGTTGGAAAGCCTAAAGGTTCATCCACACATCGTGAGGTGCATAGAGACATTAATGCCGCTTTGGAAAACCAGATTTACTATCTCATCTGGAAAACATCGTGTGATCACTAACAGTATCACCTTTCAGAGAGGTGTATTTCAGGGCGACACCATGAGCCCTCTCCTCTTTTGCCTCACATTATTGCCACTATCTCTCGCACTTCGCCATTCCGAAGGGTATTTCTGCGGAAAACCTGGAAACCGAAAGCATAAGGTCACTCATGTATTTTACATGGATGATCTTAAGATCTATGCTAGGAATCAAGAGAAACTACATCTAGCTCTGAAAATTGTCAAAGAGTACACTCAAGAGATTGGAATGGAATTCGGGTTAGAGAAATGCGCCAAGGTTAATTTGAAGAAAGGAAAACTTAATGGCATCCCCGAAGATCCTGAGCTCGTTGACAGAAGCGCTATACGACACCTTTGCGCTGGAGAGACCTATACATACCTGGGCGTGCCACAGAGCCGCATTCAGGACACGACATCTATAAAGGATACTCTCCGATGCAGATACAAACGTCTCATCCGGCAGATTTGGTCTTCCGAACTGTCGGCGAGAAACAAAGTATCTGCAACGAACATGCTTGCCGTCCCGGTAGTACTCTATTCATTTGGAGTGGTTCCATGGACGAAGGACGAGCTCAGATCCCTTGATATCGGGACGCGAAAGGTTTTGCACATGAACAAGAGCATGCACCTTAAGTCTTCTGTTCCGCGACTTTACATCTCACGCCGCCTAGGTGGTCGCGGAATACTGAATCTTGAATGTCTTCACAACAGACTCATTCTGGGTACAGCACATATAGTTGCAAATGGACAAGACCCTCTTCTTAAAATGGTCAGGGAACACGAAGAAGTGGGAAAAGGGGCGTTTCTGTACAAAGCAGCGGAGGAGGCTGCTGAAACACTCGGCCTTGACTTCAATATTAGGGGTGAGCAAAATGCATCAAATCTTATCCATCTTGAATACTCACTCCTGAAGGCCCGGATTAAGAAAGCACAGGAGAAAAACTTCCACGAACAGCTCCTCGACAAGAGGATGCACGGCATCTTCCACAGAAATGTGGAAGATCAGTCGATGTCGTATGAGCTAACGTTTGCTTTCCTTAGATCACCCGGATTGAAGTCGGGCACGGAGGGCTTCATTTTGGCATGTCAAGACGGTGTCATTTCCACTCTAGCATACCGTCGCCACATTTTGAGCCAAGACATTCCCGATGATAGTTGCAGAGCGTGTCATGCACACCCCGAGCATCTAGGACACATACTATCTAGTTGTCCAACTCATGCGGGAACGACCTACATCCAAAGGCACAATGCGGCACTAAGAGTGCTTTATTACCATCTCTGTCACTCTTATGGCATTAGCCCAAATACCTCTCCGCTAAACGCTCCTAGAGAAATAGAGTCAATTGTCGAAAATGAGAGGTGCCGCATATACTGGAACTTCATATTCTCGACAATTGTTTCTGTTGCGCACTCGAGGCCTGACATAGTTCTCCTTGACTTCGAGAAACGAACCATATTCGTTATCGAATTTTCGGCACCAGCTGACAAAAACGTCACAGCCAAGGAGAAAGAAAAGAAAGAGAGGTATAAAGACCTTATAAGGGAGTTGCGACGGTTATACCCGGAATATTCTGTTAAGCTAATCGTCTCGATCATCGGCGCTCTTGGAAGTGCCAAGGTTTCACTGGTTAATAGCCTGAAAAGCATCCCTGCGTGTCGAAAAAATGCTGAGACACTTGCGGGGAAAATGCAGAAGGCGGTCGTCCTTGGGTCGCTCCGTGTCCTCAGGGTGCACGAGACTTTTGCCGGACCATCGTATTGAGTTCGTCGCAGACTGTAACCACCTATCTCACGGTCGTGAGACGTGGTTACAGCTGAAATTTTACCGCGATTTCGCTGGGAGCGGGTGCAATTTTTCAGATTAGCACCCGCTCCTGGCGAAATCCTGCGGTTGTCCTTATGACAAACTTTTAACTATATATATATATATATATATATATATATATTTATTTAGTTTTATTTTTCCAATAAAATTATGAATCTTTAACCAAAAAAGATTTTCATTCAAAATGAAAAACAGCTGAATTCAACCAGAAACGGCTAATTTTCAACCAAATACTTGTGATTTTTAATCATAAAAGATGCAATTTCTACCAAAATAGATGCATTTTTAACCCAAAAAGACGAATTTTCAATTAAAAAGAGTAACTTTTGTTCAAAAAACTTATTGAATTTTCAACAAAATAATAAACAAAATTTCTAGAATTCTCTGACCTGTAGTAACCCTGTTTTTTATGTTTCCAATCTTAACAATAGTTGCAGAAAATATAAAAATCTATTTCCTACAGTATATTGATTCAAGCATCTCTAACAAAAATGTTCTTTCCCGATTTATTGCAAACTTATGACCGAGTACTAGTGTGACTACACATTTGTATTAGTATTTACTTGAAAAATGTTCATTTATTGATTTTACTTCGATTTTTTTTATAGTTTGGGAAGGTTTTCTGCTATGCTGATTTCAGAAAACTCTAAGAAACTTAAAAATCCATAACGACGTGTACAGACGTTTTTCTGCGGAAATTGCTCTTTTTCCGAAATACTATTTTTTGTTACACCTTGACTTCGAAGCCTTATGTAGTTGTCACTTTGTACGTTTATTAACATTTCTACAGCAGTCTTTTTTCGTTTAGCAGAGAAAAATTTTAAAACCCTATTTTTTTAAGGGAATAAAAATTCCAGAACCATGAGCAAACTTCAAGGACTTTTCGAGGTTTTCAAGGATTTCCAGGACGCTAGACACCCCAGCTTAAATTATAATTACCTCAAGATCCGTATAAGTTTTGAGGCAATTTGTGCACTTGAAACTGGCTCTGCTCGTCGCATTTCGTTCCTCAGCTTCCAATTTGTTCCGCATCATTAAAAGTTTATATTTCACTACGTTTACGAAAGACTGAAAATTGAGGTTCAGACTTATTGATAGAAATAAATGATTAATTATCTTGAAACTTCCTAAATTGGATAATCACCTTATAATTAATAAAGTAATAATTGACTTTCTGCGCTTTGCCATCCGATCCGGTTTCCATTTTCAGTCTCACTTGAAGAAACTTGTCGCTACGAAGAGCTGCTATTCTCGAACGCATTTGTTTCCTATCAAATTTCAGGAGCTCGAGCATGTCGTCCTCTTTCATGCCTTGAAATTTAAAAAATGAAAGTTAATTTTGGGATAAAGAAGGTAAATCAAAGTCTGATTATTTACTCACAAGGATTTCTGACTAATAAATCGATGATCAAAACATCTTCTACCGTGTAAAAGCCACGGGCGACTTTTCTCGCGAGGGTTTTTAAAGCGCTGGGGATTTCAGTGACGAGCCTTTCCTCAACACTCATTTTTTGATTTGGTGTGGATAATTAAAAACTGAGTTATATCAGCTGAAAATCGCAGTAAGAAAATTAGACAATTCGTATGTGCTTGAAAAAGTGCTAGAATGTTTGTTCATTTATATTTGAAACAATATATTATTAAAGCAAAATTATAATGTATATTTTTAATTGTAGTTGGAATAGTATTTATGGACAAAATAGAATTGGGGAAAATATTTCGTTCATTTGAATGTTCGGAACTTCAGGTACATCAATTCATAAAAAAAAAACAGAATTTCTTGGAAATTTTAAATAATTGTAAGAATAAAAACACATGGTAAAAATAATAAAAATTAAAGCAGAGGCTAAATTTAGTAATATACTGAACACTGTAAACAAAATCTATCTTTAAAAATGGGGTAACGAAATATCTAGAAAATCAAGCAATCATTGTTGTTAAAAACCTGACTGGCTGTTCATTAATTGACGATGTTTTATATCTTCAATTTGAAAATTATATCTAAAAATAATCAGTTTTATCAAGAAAAATCAGGGGAAACCTTATGTGAAATAAGAAACATTTGTGCTTTTTAATATACTTGCGCGGTTAAATTAAAAGTTTCAAATTATTGAAAATATTATACAAAGAATTTGATTACCATTTCCAACAATTTTAGGTTTTATGTTAACTTTTTACACAGAAAATGGGTATTCTTAATAAAAAATTAGATTTCAAAGAAAAAAAATTAACAATTTACGTTCATCAGTTTTCTTAGAGTTCTTTTACTGGAAATTGTTATTTTTAAACAAAAATAATTAGATTTTAAAGCTTCATAATTTTTTAACAATTTTAGGTTACGTTAGCATTTTATACCAAAAAATTAGTATCTTAAAATAAAAATAATTATATTTCGAACAAGATTTATATTTTTTTGAACAGTTTCAGTTTATATTAATGTCATTCACAGAAAATCGGTATTTTTATTTAAGGCAATATATATATTATATCAAGGAAGATTCGCAACTTTTTAACAATTATGTGGTTTCGATGGCGTTTTACACCAGAAGACGGCATTTTTATTAAAAATCATTAGATTTAAAAAGTTAAAAATGTTGTGTACACTTGTAGATTAACTTAGAGGTTTTCAATACAGGTTTCGAAGATTTACAATTTTGAAACAATTTAAGGTTATGTTAACACTTTTCACATGAAATCGGTTATTTTAAACAAAAAATCATTGAATCTCATAGAAGATTTTCAATTTTGAATAATTGAATGTTACGTTATTTTTTTTCGTGAATAATTATTAGTTTAAAGAATAAAAGTGATTGGATTTCAAATAATATTGACAATTTTGTTACAACATTAGGTTATGTTGGTGTGTTTCACTTGCAATTGGTATGTTTAAATAACTCATTATAATTTGGACAAGATTTAAAATCATTGAACAATTTTGGATTAAGCTAGTGCTTTTCGTCAGTAAAAAATTGAATTTTTAACTATTGTAAATTAAACTTTCAACCGTTTAAAATTTAACTTTTCAAAATTCAACTCTTGAAAATTAAATGGTTTGAAAAATTAACACAATTGAAAATTCCAGTTTAAACTGTTGAATTCATGCGATTAAAAAATCTCAACTCTAATTTACGTGCTTGTTGAAGAAAAAAAATTATTTGATTTAAAAGAAGATTATTATTTATAATCTTAAGCCATTTTTTGTTACGTTATGTTAGTGTGTACCGTCTAAGATTGCTATTGTTAATGAATTGTTAATATTTCAAGAAATATTTATAATATTTGAATAATAATAGGGTATTTTAGCGTTTGTCCCCACGAATCTGTTATTAAAAAAAAATTCATTTGTCTTCGAGTTTAAAAATGAAACTTACAATTTTGAACTTCAGGTTGTGTTTTTCGTCATAAATTGGTATTTTTGATCGAAAATGCGTCAGTCACATTTTCTATATATTGTACAAAAATATTATATAATAATTCCAAAGACATAAATTTTCATCAATTATCAAAAATATTGTCCTTCCTTTTATTTTCCATTATTTTATGTAATAGATACTATGAAATACAACACTTTTTTATTCATATTAATTTTATATTTTAATTTATAAATTGCGTGAATAAACAAAATTAATGAGTGCGCGCGTATTTGTTTTATACTTATAAAAAACGGGAGAAAAATAATGTCGATATGGAGAAAATTAAACTTAATTTGAAATCCGTTATTTAGAATCTAAACTATTTGTAAAAGCAAAATTTGATTTAAATTATTGTTATATAAATAATAAATTGCATGCTGTAATACGGTTTTTTTCATCATTATTAATTTGTTACGATGTAAACAATTAAAACAAGTGAAAACTAACCTTGAAAAAAATCCTGAATTAATCATCAACGATTATCACGATCACGTCACAAATAAATATACTTTTCACTATGTCCTAATTAAAAGAGTTTCAAGAGATAAATTTTTTACAACTTCTGATTTTTTGGAGTCATGATTTAACTTAATATTCCATATTTTTAATAAGACGCATATTTTGACAATGTCAGGCAGAAGGCAGACAAGCTCTTTTGCACCAATCCAGTGGTCCCAATTTGGCTCCTCAACTGTACTGCGCTTGCGTTCCATCGGCAGGCTCATTCGCAGTAAATGGCGCGCTTTTTTGAAACTATTGAATTCGTAAATCAATTTTTTATGATAAATCATCATTGTGGAAATACTAACAATTAATTTTCAGATCACAAAAAATAGTCTTTCATAGTGCAAGGTGGAACAATTATTTGATTGTACTCTTTACAAATAAATTATTGATTTTAAATTCAAAGGAAGGAATACCTATTTCCACCAATGCAAATTTTAAATCATTCATAATATTTTGTTGTACTTCATGATTATTATATATTGTGAAAAATTGATTTGCATATTTAATAATTTCAAATAAGAGCGCGATCAACATCCTGATGGTGCGACGCATGCGCAATGCGGTTGGGGAGCCAAATTGGGAGCACTGCACCCATGGAGAATGTACAGGACTTTGGTCTCCTTATGTCTATTCTCCATGACTGCACCAATCTTCTTATTATTAACGTTTGCTTAATACTCAAATACTGGCTGTTGCCTTGTATATCCTGCCATGACCAAATTTGGGGAGTGTGAACTCCACGTAATCTGAAACATGATCTCATGGTGCTTTCACACCTCTCTCTGCCCTCCTGGGCAGGGTTCGGTACGTAAATTACTCGATGTAATTTACATAGTATTCTACATGTATATTACATGGTAATTTACGCATCTAGTTTTCTACATTTTCGTACGTAATTTACGTCGTTAAAGATAAAATGAGCCAAGGATGAAACTAATTTGTCCATTTTATAAAAAGATATTGCAAAAATAGTTTTCAACACTTTCTTAAATGTTAAATAATGTTCAAAATAATTAACATTGTTTAACGTTCTTGGGCTCATTTTCAAAATAAATTTCTGCAGAATCACAACAACTTCTCAGCATATATATGCAATTTTTTTCTTGCTCGATGTGAAGAATTAAATATGCAACAAAAAAGTTGGAAAATTTTCATTGCTTTTTGCTAAGAATAATATTTTTTTAAATATATTAAATGTACAATCACGAAGTTTCTTTTAGAATCCCATAAAATATGGATTCATTTAAATTTAATTATGATTAGACTACAATTTAGATGTTTTGGAAATTTTCCAACTTTTTTGTTACATCTTTAAACCCTTTGAATCGTGCAAAAAAAAAGGCATATGCAGTCTGAGCTGCTGTTGTGATTCTACAGAAATTTACCTTCAAAATTAGCTCAAAGACATCAAAAAATATTTATTATTTCGAACGTTTTTTAAATTAAAAAAAAAAAAACATTGAAATTTGAACTATTTTTACAATATCTTATAAAATGATCAAATTAGTTTCATCCTGTGCTCATTTTATAGAGAATTTTGAGAGCTTTCAACTTTTTTAGAACACATATCCTTATAACCAACGTTCGTTAAAATTTTATTGCAAAATAAGCACTTCGCTTGATTTCGGTGTTCCACTTTAATTTTTTCAAAATAAATTTCTTTTCACGGAATTTCGACGTGAGGTTGTTTAAAATTACTTTCTCCACCTCTGGTACTCATAGTTCTTTATAGTTTTAAGTGTTTTAACAAATGTTATCAGCACTTAATTGTTAATGCTTAAAATGATAGCTTCAAAACTGAGGTTATGTTGATTCATAAACACCGCCATATTGAATATGTAATTTACCCATGTTTTCTACGTAATCTACGTATATTACACTGAAAATGTAATTTACGTAGAAAACTCGGTGTGACCAAAGATATTATAAACGTAGATGCGGTGCGGGCTTAGTTACCCGCGATAAATATAGACGGCGCGTCCGGCGAAAATTGTCAGTTCCCCTCTACCCTCCACTACTCCCCGATAGCACCCATCGATATAGTTTGCCAACAGCCACTTGGAGCGCTGTAAGCAACTCTCATCATACTCCTCGAAGCGCACTGATGGTAACTAGCTCGGACAAGAACCATTCAAATTGAAAATAAATTCCCAATTAAAACATTTTTACAATTTTATAAATCCTTCAAAATGTTTTGATATATTTTTGGGACGACTGAAAAATCCCGAATAATAAAATTCCCGACACTGTAAACTTCCCGAAATTATAAAATTGCCGAAATCTGAAAATACGCAATTTGAAAATTCCCGAATAATAAAATTCTGGACAGTTTACAATATTACCGAATTTGAAAATTCCCGAATAATAAAATTTCAGTTAGAATAGTGTCGAATAATAAAACATACAAACTAGAAAATTCCCGAAATTAAGCAATTAAGAAAATGGTTTTTTAATAAATATTATTTATTTATTAAAAATACAGTAATAAAATATTTTTATCATAGAATTTTTTTTAATGTTTAATTTTTATAAAATTATTGTTTGAATTTAAAATAACAATCATTATATAAAAATGTTATAAAAAATAAAATTAAAAACACGTGCGCTTCGAACAAAACAAACTTTGCAGGCTTTAATTCAGTACTGATTTATCTCGAAGTTTCTTTTTATTTTAATTTTTTTAAATTAATAATTCGATTTTTGAGAACGTTTTTTGTGACTTTTAAAAAATACAATGACATTTTCAAACAAAATTTTTTATACAAAAATATTTTTTTTCAGTTATTGTTATTTTAAATTCGAACAATATTACATAAACATAATTTATTTATTTATTGAAACAGTGAACCGTCTAAGCCCTTGAATACATTAGAGTGTTAACGATATCAAGAATTAGATGTAAGTCTAAATATTGGCGCAATAGTTCAACGATGGCCGCTGTGACAACGGAAGTAATAATTGCAATATATTATTATTGAAAAATTGAGAGTTCATTTATAGTTAAAGTTCAATTATAAACATAATTAAAAAATGTATGTATTTCTAGATGAAAAATTGTGTTTGAAAATGTGCATAGTATTCAAGAAAAATACGAAAAACGTTCTCAAAAATTGAATTTTTAATTTTTAAAAAGAAATAAACAAAATTAATTCCGATATAAATCGGTGCTGAATTGAATCCTGCAAAGTTTGTTTGAAAAATGTTATTAGGTTTGAAGAAAATTTGGAGAGAGCACTTTTTTTCTTTCAAAGCGCACGTGTTTTTTAATTTATTTTTTAATACAATCTTTATAAAATTATATTGTTCCTTCAAATTCAAACAATAATTTAAAAAAATGTAATATTAAGAAAATGTAAGTAAGTATACCATTAAGCCATTTCCCTTTCAGGGTAGGCGTGACACTACCCGATTCGGGTAGTGTTTCTAGGTGGATAGTTTCTTGCAGTAAATAACTACAAGTGTGTATTTGATTATTGTATTTTTAATAAATAAATAATATTTATTGAAAAACAATTTTTTCAATTTTAAATTTGTGAATTCCATAATTCGAGAATTTTTTGCTTTGGATATTTTCTGTCGAGAATCTTCCAGTTCGGTAATATTATAAACTGTTCGAAAATTTTATAATTTCGGGAATTTTATTATTCGAAAATTTACCAGTTCGGCAATTTGATAGTGTCGGAGATTTCATTTTTCGGGATTTTTCAGTCATTCCTTTCGGAATTTCTTTAATCGTGCCATATTTTTATACCTTCTTTTAAAATTATGTAATTTTTCAAAATAAAAAGTCAGAATTTAATTTCGAAATCATCAAAAGTATCAATTTTCTTTTAAATTATTTAAAACCTTTTCAAATTATTTTTTAAATTTTGTCGGAACTTTTAAGTATCTTTTAAAGTGATTCCCATTTTCCCTAAACTTTTTGTAAAATCCTGCGAAAGAAAATTGCCTCAAAAGCTTCCATATTTCTTTCCAATTTTGTAAATCTTTTGAAATGTTTGGAAATATTTTTTATCATTCTTTTAAAGTTATATTCTTTTTTGAAATAAAAAGTTTTTTTAAATATCCCAGAAATCTTTTTAAAACATTTTTGTTAAATTTTTCAAAATTTTTGAGAAGCTCCTAATTTTTTTTGTTGGAAACATTAAAAAACCTTCAACTTATTCGAATTTTTCCGAAATTAATCGTTGTTCAACTATTATTTACAAATGAAAATTCAACACTTTTACTTTCAAATTACAAATTTAAAAAATAGAAAAATTATAATTGTAACATTCAAAGTTTAAATTTATCACTCTGAAATTGTGACAATTCAGTTTCGAATTGTTTAATATTGAAATTTTTTTTTTTTAATTCAAAAATTCCAAAGTGAATGGATTAAAAGTGGAATATTTTATACTAAAACAATACTTGAATAAGATTTTGAAATTGAATAAAGGCGTTTATTTATGAATCTATTAATTTGAAGTGATTTTTAAATTGAATATTGTTTATGAAGACTCAATCGGATGTTTACATTTGTCTAGCTACTAAGGCTTTCGAATTAAATTAGTTCAAATTTTAACGTTAAAATATGTAAATTATATAACTTTGAACAGATCCAGAATCGTCTTGTAAAATCAATTACTGTTCAATTTTTAATACTCGAGCTACATTTCTAAAAGCATGAGTTAATTTATATTTACAGCTGATCAATTTAAAAAGTTTTGTTATTTTCCGGTCAAAAAATAGATTCACTTTCATTTCCCGATTTTTCCCGGTCGCGAGTCTAGCTCAATATTTAGAACAACTTTCATGTTTTTGAAAAATTAATTTTTCGGTTCTAACTTCCGGGACAATCATTTTATTCCTTGAAAGATTTTCTGCAATTCTCGTGGTTAATTTTTTATTTTAAGAAATGTATGTAAAAATTATACTATTTTTATTTCTACAAACAATATTTTTCTTCAATAAAATTGTTGTAGTAAAAGCGTTTCGAAGAGTTTTTTTTTAATCTTTCGAGAAATAAAATAAATATTTATAGGTCGACCAAGGTTAATTTTCTTTACAAAATTTTCCTTCAATCTCATTTTTTCCCGTTGTTTTTACTATAGTACAATTTAGGTTTGTATATTTGGGCGAAGAAATCCGTTGGATAGTTTGACAAATATTCTTTATAAATCAACATTTTGTACATAAAATTACCTTGAGTGACCTTTAATTATTATTTTATAAACGTAAAAAAAACAGGTATCAATGTTTTATATTACAAAATAATACAAAATTTTTTTTAATTTAAAGACAAATTAAATTTTGTATTCAAAATGATAATTTTTCGAGCTGGAAAAGGGAAGGGAAAAGTTCTGTCACGCCATATCCCTTTTCCAGCTTTGTGATTTCTTTACAAAAATTGTCAGAATTACTCTATTTAAAAATTTATAATCAAAAAGTCTTTTCTATTCATGCGTCAACTTTGAATTATGTCTATGAAAAAAGTTTTTCTGTTTGAAACAGATGATTCAAATATTATGCATAAACATAGCTTCCTTAATCTTCAATAAAATGTATCAATATTATAGGTAAATCGATTCATCTCGAACCAAGGAATCTTTTATATTCTTGCACCAACTTTGAATTATGTTGAAGAAAAAAGTTTTACTATGAAAACCCGAGTTTCATAATATTATTGAGTGCTAAAAAAAATTCAATAAATATTTTTAGAAATCCCTTGGTCAGTTTCAAGATATTAGTGAGGAAAATAAGTCCTCCAAATTTCATCAATTTATGTGCAACCGTTTTCTAGTTATCATGTTCACAAAAAAGTGTGACATCCACGCATCCACACACACATCCGGACAATTCCTTAGAACATTGTATTAGACATTTTTACATTGAGGAAGGTTTAATTGAATTAATTAAAATTTTTTGGAAAATGTTACCATTACAAAGCTTCTTCTATGAGGAAGCAAAAATAAATAAAACTTGAAAAAGCACCCTTTTAAAGAGCTTTTTAAACCAAACATTTGTTCAGGTTTTTCAAGCACTCCTAATTTTCAATAGTCCTGCTTTCAAATTTATCTGAAGATATACGGTATAAGTCGTTCTAAAATAATGATTCAAGCGTATTAAAAGACGTTCATTTCTAATTCTGCAACTTTACACGATTTTATTTTGTAACTAAATAATTTGAAATGTTTCAATCTAAAATTATCGAACACTTTCAATTCAAAAATTCTTGCATATTTAAATAGCTTTAAATGTCAAATTATTCAATATAGTCTACTTTTTTATATTTGACCTACAAGTATTCAGTTTTAAAGGTTATAAATTACAATTGTGAAAAATAAGTAAAATATTTTAATTAATTTATAGTTTGAACCAAAAACATTTGTATACTTCAATCTAAATGCAGCTGAAAACATTGTATTTAAAATGCGTTGAATTCAAGATATATTTCGAAAAGAAAACTGAAAGCAGAGGATCGACTCTCAAAAGAAGCGACTAAAGTAAGAAAGTATTTTCACATATTTAACCTTTAAATTTAAACTTTTGACTTTTTCGCGTTGTAGCAATTTCGAATCTCAGAATTTGTTATCTTTAACCTAACTTATAACGACAATTGTGAAAATTCAAACAATAAGCCTGCATTCTGAAAATGAGGAAATTTTAATGTTAAAATTTAAATTATCAAATTGAAGCCTTGAAAATAAAAAAATGTTCAATGATTGTTTTGTAAATTGTATTAGAATCGTAAAAGAGTATAATTAGTTCGGAATCGAAAAACATACAGCAAAGATACGTAATATATTTGCATACAGCTCAGTTATCCGCGCAAAAAGAAATGTTTCAACAATTTCTTGTTTGCAGAGTTTTTAAATTTTCGGAAGTTTACATTTTTTTACATACCTATAGGTATGACCTCTATAGAGATAACAAAAGATACCCAATTTTTTCTCATTTTAAAAACTTATTTTCTGAGAGATAATTCCTATTAAATTCACCCCCGCTTACAAGTCATCGAAATTCACTAGGGAAAAAATCGCCAAGACCCAGAATACAAATCAGATATACAGCGAATTAAAATTTTTTTAATTTTGATGTTAAATGGGATTATCTTTGTGACTTGTGATTTCAAAAATTTGCATATAATCATTTTTTTTAAATAAATACTGTAGGAAAAAATCGAAAAGATCCAGGTCTCAAAATTATAATTACAGCAAATTTTGTGTACTTCTAGGGACCACTGAAATATCCCGCAAATAAAATTCCCGACTCTGTAAAACTCCCGAATAATAATATTCCCGAACAGTTTATAATAATACCGAATTTTAAAATTCCCTACATACAATTGCCGAATTCTAAAATATCCGAACTAGAATTTCCATAATTATAAAATTCCCGAATTTTCATAATTAAAAAATTTATTAAAAAGGCAATAATAAAATATTTTTATCAAATAAATTTTTGTTTAATATTTAAAGTTTTAAAAAATTGTTTGAATTCAAAATTAAAATAACCCTACAAAAATTAATGTAAAAACACGCGTGTGCTTCAAACGGAAAAAAAATTTCTCCCTAAATTTTCTTCGAACCAAACATGATCCATACCAACTTTGCAGGATTCAAATCAGCACTAATTTATTTCGAAGTTTGTTTTTAATTTTTTTTTAAATCAGTAATTCGATTTTTGAGAACATTTTTTTTAATTAAAAAAAAATGCTATGTACATTTTCCACCAAAATTTTTTTCTTCCAAAAATATATTTTTTTCAATTATTGTTATTTTAAAGTCAAACAATATTTTGTTTAAACTTTAAACATTAAAAAAGATTTTTCTTTGGTATATAGATATTTGATTATTTTAATTAAAAGAATCATTTATCAAAGAAATTTTTTTCAGCACTGGTTCATGATTTATCTCGAAATTTCTTTTTAGTTTTTTTTTTAAATAAAAAATTCGGTTTTCGAGAAAAGTTTATTTATAATTTTTTAGAAAGACTATGTACAAAAAACCTATCTCAAGCTTCAGACCGTCAAAAATTCTATATATTAAATGCAATCAATTTTCGATTCAGTTTAGTAATAAAAATTAAACTCCAAAGTACAAAAAATTATTATTTAAAATATCATATCTATCATTCATAGAAGAAGCATGAACGTATCAGAAATTATAATAATATTCAACCACCAAAATATATAAAGATAATTATCTCTTATTATCTCTATTATATATTTTACTATATTATTGTATTACTCTCACAATTCAGTTTATTTATCACCATCATATCAGTGCTTCTATCATTATTAATTTTTTATTAATTTTTCATTAATTTTTCCAGAAACGTATTTTGGGTGTGCCTAGACATTGTGCCATTTATTATTATATTCCATTATATTCGGAAGTGCGGTGTTTTGTTTATGAAACGATACATGTCGAACTTTTCTAACCTTAAAAAATCTTTCAACTGCTTTACCGTCATATTTTACGAAGAATGAGAAAACCAGCTCTCGACTTCGTAGTACGGTGAGGGCAGCACCTCGATATGGCAGAAAATGTGATGTCCTATATATATCGTTCCCCCACTCTGACACCCCGTACCGCATCTACGTTTATAATATCTTTGGTGTGACGCATCACTTCGGATCCCTGCTCCTGGGGCATGTAGAAAAGTTGTAAGAGTAAAAGAGATAGAGAGCGCAAAATTGGACAAAAATATACTCTATCTCTCTTACTCTTACAACTTTTCTGCCTGCCGCAGCAGTGGCCCCAACTTTGGCATGTTGAGCTACTGCGCTTGCCCGGCGCGGCGATCCTCATTGGTCGCTGTTGGCGCGCGATTTAAACCAGGTATAATTAACAATTATTGAAATTAAAGTAGATAATTATTATAAATTGCACATTAATATCAGAAATTACGTAATTTGTGATGCAAGGTTAGAAAAAAATAATAATGCGTATACTTCGTTAATGATAGTATATTTTCTTTGAATTCAAAAGATAAAATTATATTTCAATTAAAAAGGTTTTTGAATAAGAAACATGTTTATTCAAAGATTTGAAGATACGTATTTATAATATTTTTGAAATTTTCTATATATATTTTTAACGGTGAAATATAAGTTAGTCTTTGGAACTGAAAAAAGAAACTATCAAATACAAAATATACGCATTATTATTCATTTCTAACCTTACATCACAAATTACGTAATTTCTGATATTAATGTGCAATTTACAATAATTATATACTTTAATTTCAATTATTGTTAATTATATCCAGTTTGAATCGCGCACCAACAGCGACCAATGAGGACCGCTGCGCCGGGCAAGCGCAGTAGCTCAACATGCCAAAGTTGGGGCCACTGTGCCGCAGGCAGGCAGGCAGAGGTGTGAAAGCACCATAAGAGGCGTTTACGACAATTCGCTCTGAGTTTGCTCTGAGCTGGAAGGGGAGCTCAACCAATGAAATTTATGAGACTGCATGGCCGTCAGATTATATCCTATAAAGAGGTTGAGCTCCCCTTTGAGCTCAGAGCGAATTGTCGTAAACGCCAATGCATTAGAGTTTTTAAATTCTCGGTCATTTAAAATCGGGTAATATTACCGGTAATATACCGGCATGTTACCGAAGCTTCGAGAATTTATCGAGAATTTATGATAATATTCAATTATAATGCTTTTTTGTTATTTTAAAAAGTAATTAGATAATGTTCTCGATGTTATAGTTTATTTTCGATCATTTGGTATATTTTTTCAATATTTGTTATTATAAATAATACGCCAAATGTTCGAAAATTAACTATAACATCTCGAATATTCATTCACAGTGATCGACCACCGTTTAACATCTAAAAAATTCATTAATTAGATAATATTGGTGCTTATAGAATAAATTATAAACAGCGTCCATTTAGGTACATTTAAAATATGAAAAACTTTGTGAGCATTAAAATAATAAATTTAGAAAATTTCCAGAACACTCCGTATAATTGTCTTACAATATTGCAAAAACTTCAAAAAATAAAATGATTACATTTGAATAAATATAAGTAATTAAAATAATTGAATCAAATAAGCAATAATTATGTATTTCAAAAACTGTTCACATATGAAACATTCAGTAAAGTTTTTTATTTAAACTAAATAATGTGATATTTTTAAACCGAAGATAAGGTGTTCTTAGCACCTCCACGCATTTAAAAAAAAAGCTGAATACAATAATACCGCAGTTTCTAAATTTTTACGAAATTTTTCTTTGGTTCGCTAAATAAAAAATATTGGATTGCATTCAGGCAATTCCTACTATTATTTTAAACAATATATTGAAAATCACAGTATTTCTAGCCAGGCACGATTCATATCGACAAACCTGAACAATAAAGGTAAAGATAAAAAATATATTAATTTTCTTAAACACGAGGAACTTCTCACCATTTTAAGAAGTATTTAAATCAAAATTTTTCTAAATGTAAATGGCTGGACGCAATAAGAATGTCGCTTTGTACTTGCATTTTTAAGATAAAAATAATCTAGCAAATGGATTTATTATTATTTATCCATTTAGAAAATGGATAATGAAAGCAAAGTTGTAGTTGTTAGAAATGCGCTTCACGGAAGTTTGGAAGGAGAAAAAAATAAATTCGCATAAATTCTCGCCGAGAACGAACGTCGGGTAAGTTACCCGGTAACTTACCAATATTACCGTACGTTACCACCGTAATTTACCCGACTCAAAACTCGACAATGAATACACGGTCTAGCCACGCGCAACTAAAAAAAAGTTAACCAATAGGAAATAACTCTGCCACAGCCAGCCATGTTGGATAAGTGAGCGCGCGAGAATTAACTATATTTGAAATGAAGTAAATGTCATGAGCGAAGATTTCGAGTAAAAGATAAAGAAATTGTACAATTTATAAATCAATTAAATTAGTTTGAAAATAATGTAATTTGTGTCATAGATAATATAAAATATTAAAAAATATAAAACTTATAATCAGGGATTGGGAGCAAAATGACGCTCTCCACTTTTCTCTTCTCTAGGCAAAGGGGAGAATATAGCAGGTCAGTATCTTGTCTCCGCCGCCTACGAGTTGCATGAGTTAACGTGCCGCCATAAATCTCGTTCAGGGGACTCGAGACATTTTTTGTTGGGTCCCGTTCCGGTCTGAGTAAGGGGTCTGTGGCCAGCTGTGGTGTTCGTCTTTTCTTGAGCAATGAAATGGCCATGTGTTGAACGTTAATGCTTTGCAGGGCGTTACGCCCAACTGTAACGCCACGAGGCGCTACGTCCGATATCGAAGGAAAGGCGTTTTCACGGGATACCGGAAAACTCTCAGCAAAACTGGACGCTATTCGAATCTCCGCCGTATATTGTCGAAAATTTGTCTTTATTGGTTGAATTGAACTGGGCTTGATGTAATATTAAATCTTTATCAGTTTAAATATAAACTACGACCATTTTTGTTGAGAAATCATCTTTTATGGTTGAACATTCAAACACTTGGTTAAAATGTTAACAACTATCTTGAAAATTCATCTGTATGGTTTACAAGTAATTTATTTTGTTGAAAATTCGTTTTTTGGGATGTACCTTCTTTGGTATAAATTTAATCTTTTTAATTGAAACGGAACTGTTTGGCTAAACATTAATCTGTTTATGTTGAAGATTCAACTATTTTGTTAAATACTTGGTCGTTTTTGGATGAATTTTACTGCTTTTGATTTACAATTAAAACATTTTTGGTTCAAATATTTCCATTAATACACTTCTCCTTGAGAAGTCATATATGTTTGTTGCAAATGTAACTATTTTGTTGAAAATTTTGCTACACTGTTAAAGATTAACTTCTTTTGGTTGGATACATTTCTGTCGTTGAAACTTAACATCCTTTGTTAAAATTTTTATTTAAATACATTTTTCAACTTACAATTAAAGTATTTGCTTGAACATTCATATTTGTAGGTTGAAAATTCAACTACAGTCAAACCTGGATTTAGCGTCGGTTTTGGGGCTGACGGCCGCGTTCAATCCAGGCTCTGCGAACTATTTTGTCTCTCTCCTGCTTCTCTCTCTGTTTTGTCATGCCTGCCTGAACACCCCCCCCCCCCCCCCCACCCCCGCAGGTCCTCTCACGCATCCCTGCTGCGCAGCGACAATTCTCGGAAACGCTGAATCAAGGTTCGCTAAATCCAGGTTTGACTGTATTCAATTACGAAAAAGTATTTTAGGAAAATATATATACATATATATAATACGCCTATAATTATTTTTCTATCATTAATTTCCTTTACTTTTTTCGTCATTATACAAATCATAGGAATTATAGGAATAAAACTAATCGCCAAAAAATTATAAGAAATTAATTATCGAAACATCAATATATCATAGTAATAATAATAATTATTATTTTCCGATGATACTTTTTCGCAATGTACTTGTTCTTTTTAAATGTGTATTTTCAGTTTAACAATTCATCTACTTTTGGAGAAATTGCATTCTTCTTTGATAAAAATGTAATTGTTGGGTAAAAAATGTTGACAAAGTCATTCTTTGTCGTTTAAAATTAAACGGTTTGGTGGAAAATTCTAGTAGCTCGTGGAAAATGTACTTGTCAAATCAGCTGATCCTATTGAAAAGTCAGCTGCAAAATTTTTTGGGGAAGAATTGAATTAGTGTCAGGAAAAATTGTACTTTTCATTTGAAAATTCATCTACTTTCGTAGACATTTCATCTTCTTGGACAAGAATGCGACTGTTTCGTAGAAAATTAACCTTTCGGTAGTCGCGCCCGTTCTGCTCACACGAGTAGTCGCGCGTTGTACTTTTTACAACACCCATTTTTTCTCGTGTTATTGAAGTCCATCAAGCTAGCACCTCCACAATCAAAATCCCCAATTTTTTTTGTATCAGATTTTTGGGCTTTTTTGGGCTGTATTGCCGATTTTTGGGCTCCATTACTTTTTTGGAAAATTCAAATTTGGTGTGGAGGTGCTGGCTTGACTCAAGCCAGTACCTCCACTACATAAAAATTTGAAAAAATTAAAAATCGAAGACGACAGAATTTTGGGCTTTTTTTGGGCTCTTGAACGCGTCAACAACCAATTTCCAAAAACTACCCCTACCGGAAATAATACTACCCCCTATATAAAAACTCCAACTTGGAAGAAACAAAGTAGACCATAATTTTGGGCTTATTTTGGGCTCTCAAATGCACGGAAAAAATTTCGAAAAACCACCCCCTATCTGCAAAAAAACCACACTCTTGTCAAAAATAAAATCTGAAAAAAATAAAGTGCATCATAATTTTTGGCTTATATTGGGCTCTCGAATGCACCAAACAAAATTATCAAAAACCACCCTATGTAAAAAAAACACCCCCTAAGTAAAAACTCAAACATGGAAAAAACAAAATAGAAAGTAGTTTTGGGCTATTCTTGAGCACACAAATGCTTGATATTTTGTTTGTAAAAACCACCCCTACATCTAAAAAATGAAACGCCTATCTATGAATTCGAATTTGAATTTTCAAGGAGCCCAAAAATCAGAGACTCTGTTCATCATATCAAATTCTGAGTCTCAGACATCAGAAACTTCATTTACAAAGTAAAGGCCGTAGCAAGATAAGCATGGTCTGGGTGCCCCCGCATGGATTTGCTTCATATTTAGGGGATAAGTTTCTTTCATTATGAAACTAATTTACCCCAAGTGCCAAGTTCAAAAAAAAATTTTTACAACAATTGTAAATAAATTTTGAAAAATTAAAAAAATCAATTTTCTCAAAATTGGCTCAACCGATTTTGATGGTTCAAATATATATTATAGAAGGTACTAAGACAATTAAAAAAAAAATGACACCTAATTCCTTTCAGGAGAAGGGTGTGAAAAAAATTATTGTAATTTTGTAACAATTTTTTTTAAATGAAGTACTTCTTGCACACCTACCATTTTTTGCCTATATTATGCTCACATTCAAGGCTCCAAAATATATTTTTGCGGAAATGATCACAGCATTACTTCATAGTTTAAAAAAATAAAAACTACTTATTGGCCCCTCACATGTATGCCATTCCATGAGAATGAGGGTCCAACTTAAGTTTCAGCTTATGACGCAATAAGTTATACTCAATGGTATAATAAAAACCAGATGCAACAGCATTATTCAATGTCAATTCACAGTGTGAATTGATTATAAGTAGATAGAAAAATACTTCTCTTCGTTTACTGCTGACATTCGCCAAACTAATTTCATGTCTGCCCATGATGCACCACGTGGAGGTTGTCAGTCAGATTAGCATCCCTTACTTTATTTACACCAGACATGCCCAACTCGGGGAAATTCCCTCCGGGAACACATGTTCCGCGTCCACCTCTCCTTCTCCTAGAGAGCGGGAGTGGTGGTAAACGCTTGCGAGAATCTCTCCTCTGTGACGTACGCGTCTACCACGGGCTTGCGTCTACCACCTCTCCCGCTCTCTAGGAGAAAGAGAGGTGGACGCGGAACATGTATTCCCGAAGGGGATTTCCCCGAGTTGGGCATGTCTGGTGTAAATAAAGTAAGGGATGCTAATCTGACTGACAACCTCCACGTGGTGCATCATGGGCAGACATGAAATTAGTTTGGCGAATGTCAGCAGTAAACGAAGAGAAGTATTTTTCTATCTACTTATAATCAATTCACACTGTGAATTGACATTGAATAATGCTGTTGCATCTGGTTTTTATTATACCATTGAGTATAACTTATTGCGTCATCAGCTGAACCTTAAGTTGGCCCCTCATTCTCATGGAATTGCATACATGTGAGGGGCCAATAAGTAGTTTTTATTTTTTTAAACTATGAAGTAATGCTGTGATTATTTCCGCAAAAATATATTTTGGAGCCTTGAATGTGAGCATAATATAGGCAAAAAATGGTAGGTGTGCAAGAAGTACTTCATTTAAAAAAAATTGTTACAAAATTACAATAATTTTTTTCACACCCTTCTCCTGAAAGGAATTAGGTGTCATTTTTTTTTTAATTGTCTTAGTACCTTCTATAATATATATTTGAACCATCAAAATCGGTTGAGCCAATTTTGAGAAAATTGATTTTTTTAATTTTTCAAAATTTATTTACAATTGTTGTAAAAATTTTTTTTTGAACTTGGCACTTGGGGTAAATTAGTTTCATAATGAAAGAAACTTATCCCCTAAATATGAAGCAAATCCATGCGGGGGCACCCAGACCATGCTTATCCAGCTACGGCCTTTCTAAAAAAGATAATTCTTTGACAAAGTCACATCTGCCCGGTACCATGGGGTTGCTTTTTAACGTTAAGGGTAGGAGCCCAAAATTGGGTGTTGGAATTTTTGAGGAATCCAAAAATCAGAGACTATTCACACTATGAAATTCTAAAAAATATTGTTTTTTGACAAAGTCATATATGCGTCGTGTCAAGGGGGTTGCTTTTGAACGTTAAGGGTTGGAGACCAAAAATCGATGTTGGTATTTTTGAGGAGTGAAGTGGTGAGGGAAGAGTAGGGAAAGGCATACATGGCGGTCTCACGTCTCCCGTGCGTTCGAGTTGGGACTTGTACCAAAAAAATCGGTACTGTTGTACTTTTTACAACAGCGCGACTGCCGAAAGGTTAAACTGATTTTTTAAAGAATCGTCCTTTTTGGCTTGAAATTCAACTGTTTTGTTGAACATTCGACAATTTCTTTTCAACTTTCTTTTTTAACTTCATATTTTGGTGGTGGAAAGTAAACAGAAGTATTTGTCGGTTGTAAATTCAACTTTTTGTTTCAAAAATTTGTCTTTTTTATTTGGAATTTCATCTGTACTATCATCCCGTCTACTATGATATGACATCTTTGTCAGATGAAAACGAAATTGTTGGGTTCGAAATTGGGCACTTTTTTTAAACATTCGTCCCGTTTTTAGTAAAATTCTAATGTTTTGTTGGAAAATCAACTGCTTCGTCCAAAACTTGGTGATCGTTGAAAACTCAGATTTTCATGTTCACAAGTCAAACAAACATGTTCTTGGGATGAAAATTAAAAAATACTTTTGTCTTCATTTGCCTTTTTCATTTGATAACTCGTATGTGGAAGTATAAATTTCTTGGATCTAAATGCAGGTGTTTGGTTCAAAAGTAATCTTAATTTTTTCTAAGGATTCAACTCTTTTACTTGAAGACTGGTCTTTTTAAATTCAACCACGAAGGAATTTCGTGAATTCAACATTAAACTGCGCGGGTAAAGGTATAATTACTTATGAGAAATTTCTTCTTTTTATAAGAGGATTTTAAATCGATTTTTGGAGATTTGAAAAAAAATGGATTTTCAAATTCCCGAACAAAATTTTTTGTTTCACTTTTTAATAGAAATATTTTGCAACACAATGAAAAAGGTTTCATCAAAATCAAAATCGGTGGAAAGTGCTCGGGTTGACTGGTATAAACCGTACTTGACTCCTCTAGATAACGATTTCACCAATCGTTCCTCGCCGTCTTCGCCTTGCTCGCTTGCCTTGCTCAGCCGTGCAATATTGACTCGGACCGAACTGTTCCTGGCTCCCAGACGCAACTTTCGACATTTCAAACTGTGTTTCGACTTCGTGCGGCTATTATATTCTACAATTTTTTTGCCAATTAAACTATTTAGTAGAAAATTGACTTTTTTCTTAAAGACTCGACTAGTTGGTTGAAAATACAACTATTTGGTAGAAAATTAACTTTTTGTTGAAAAATAATATTTTTGGGTTGAAAATTCAACTGTTTTGTAAATAATTTGTCTTTTTGGCTCAAAAATTCAACACTTTTGTTAGCAATTGATGTATTTTGTTGAAAATTTACCTTTTTTGTAGAACATTAATTTTCTGGTGGAAAATTCATATTTTTTGTTGAAAATTGACCTTTTTTTGGTTGAAAGTTGAACTACTTTGTTAAAATTAGAAAGGTGTTAAATGTTTTTTGTCTACTGGCCTGATTTATTGGATATAGATATGAAATAGTTTCGCCCGTCGATGCCGGACCTCATCAGTTAAAAGCTGTTAATGATTAATATTTTATAAATATATTATAATATAATAACGCATATACATTGTAAAGATTTAGTTTCTTACCTTAAAATTAGATTGAGTAAAAATATTGTGGTATACATATTCGTATGAGTTTCGTAATGTAGTAAAATATTTAATTTGATAAAATAAATTTTGATAACATTTAAAAAAAATTATTAAAATTTAATTATTAATTTATTATATATATATATATATATATATATTATTTATTTTATTTATATATTATATATATATATTTTAAAATAATATTAATTAATTTAAATTTAAATATTAATTTAACTTTTTGTTCAAATTCGTTTTTTTTAATTTGAACATTTATCTTTTTTGGTTAAATACAACTAGTTGAAAATTCATTTTTATACGTTGAAAATGATTTTTTTTAAACTAAAAATGTAATGATTCCATTGTTAGTTGAAAATTCAAGTATTTGGTTTAAAATTCATCTTTTGGTAGAAAATTCATCTTTTAAGGTAGAAAAGTAATCTTTCTTGGTTGAAACTTCAACCATTCGAGTTGGAAATTTTACTGTATTGTAAAAAATTCGTCTTTTTTATTTGAAAATTCAACAGTTTTTGGTTTTAATTTAATGTTTTTTGTTTCAAAATTAGCATGTTCGTAGGTTGAAAATTTAACGATTTTGATTTATCTTTTAGAAATATTTATAGAAGTTTTGAAATGATTCAAAAATAATTTGAAACTTAGAAAAGATTTTAATATAATTTTTTTATGTAGATTTTTGATTATTTCCCAAAGAAGAAGTTTTTTGAGAATTTTGAAAGGTGTCAAGTGAATGAAAAAAAAATCGTTAGATTCCAAGGAAAGTTAACAATTAGTTTTTATTTTGACAAATTAATTTTAAGATATCCAAAATTGTTGAAAAAATATGTATGATTTTAAGGCCATTTTAAAAATTGGCCAGAAACTTAAAACAAATTTTAGGAAAAATTTGAATAATTTTGAAAGATATTTAAAAGGTTTAAAAGATTTGAAAAGATTAAAAAATAATAAAAAATTTGAAATAATTTAAAAAAATGTAATAATTTTTTTCCAAAAAAAACGCATGCGTGGACTTTGGCTAGACCCGCTAGACCCCCCGCCCTCCCTCGAAGACAATCGTGGACTTTTGCCTTTTTCGTTTAAAAATGCAATTGAAAACGTTAAAAAAAATGAATAATATGTCAGATACTAACGTGTAAATTTTATAAATTTCTAATTCTGTGTGTGTGTAACTGAATTCCTTTAGATGATAAAAGTATTTAATTTAAATTAAAATCATTAATATTTAAATCTAGATATAAATTTATAGAAAATGTTCCTAGACGAATTATTTCAAAATAATACATTGAAAATTGCAGTCAAATCTCACTTTTGAAACGCTAAAAATGGTAAAATTTTCAAAGGTTTCAATGTGCAGTTTAAAAGTCTTCAAAACTGAATAAATTTAAATTCTAAGCCTTCCAAATTAGAGTAATATATAGGCAATCTAGGAATGAGTATTGAATAGTAAGGGAGTATAAGTACAATGGATACTAATTTCAAGATCTCAGGTATGTCCGCCTCTAATACTCTAATCCGACGCCAGATATGCTTGGTAAAAACAAGTGAGTGCAGTTCCACCGATAGTGCAGGGCTCACCACTTTCAGCAAGTGCTGACTGCCACGATAAGTTTATGACTACCACCAAGTTTTTCTGTCATTTTTTTCTTCGCTTTCCAGGAATCCTGAAAAGGGCTACGGCCACGGCTCATTGCGGCTCATTGTTCACTCCGAAGGGGCTGATTTTTTTTCTACTTGAATTTACAATAGATTAAATTTTTTCATTTCAAACTGTAATGTACCGTGAAGGACTAGGGACGAGTCGAAGGACAAGTTCGACGAAAATTTATGAGGGCCTGTTTGACCTAGTCTCGTGACTGCCATTGGCAGTCTTTGCAGTCAATGACTGCCTTCTGGAGAGCCCTGCCCTAGTGTACGTGACAGTCGAATCTTGAATGTAAAGTAATATGTGAGGTTATTTGCCATTTAGAAGCATCGAAACTTTTCACATTTTTTAATATTTGATCACATAAATGTTATTATTTATGAAGTGATACCACCTAAAAATCAAAAGTATTCGGATCATGTTCAAATTCACATATACAGTGAAACCTCGATAATACGAAACTCTATAATACAAATTTTCGTTAATTCGAACTTTTTTTCGACCTCGGCTGAAAATCGACGTTTCCCATGTTATTATTTTTCGTTAATTCGAATTCCTCTATAATTCGAAGAATAATATAATCTCGGCCGTGATAATAACCTCTGTAACTCGAAGTACGGCAGTAGGTAACATACATTTTTTGTTTTTTTTTTGTTTTGAAGGGGCCTTGGAGGGGAAATCTTCAAAAAGACACACAGGTAAAGTGGGTAGTGTCGGATTCGCTCGGTGCGTCTACTGACTAAAGCCCCTCCCTGTTAGGTTACCAACCCGGAAGGTTATGAACCAAGTTGAAAAGTAAAGAAAGGACATCGCTTAAAGCGAAACATGGAAAAAGAAAGATGAATGAATTAAATTAGAGCGGCGAGACGAGAAGGCAGGGCCTTCTAAAGCGGCTAATACCTAATACTTATCTACTATTTACAATATTTACAGATTACTTATATCTACTTCCTCTCCTATTTACAATCTTTCCTTCTCCATTCCTCTTCCTTCTCTTCTTTCCCATCTTACCCAACACTCCCTTCACCCATGCTACTGCCCTTTGGTCCCCCCTTTCATGCATCAATACTACCATGCTTATCCCATCCATATCCACCTCTACGCACTCCTCCAACCAGTGTTCCACTCTTGCATCCCCCATCCCACACAGCTCACACATCCTGTCCTCCCTAGAAAGCCAGAACCTATTAAAACCCTCCATGCACCCACATCTCATCCTCGCTATAAGCTCCCGACTTCCTTTCTCTCCTTTCTCACATAAATATTGCGCTCTCGCCCTTGGCATAATCCACACATAGTTCCCGTTAAACCTTGACTCTCTTATTCTCTCTTCCCCTGCTGTCTTCTCTCTCTGCATGCCGGTTTTCTTAACCAACTCATATATCTTCCTTCCTTCCTCGTGCATTCTTCTCACTTCATCCATCTGCAGTCCGTTCGTTCTAAAATACCTTTCCCTTTCAACCTCCATCTTCCCACCCCCTACTATTCTCCTTCTCCCACCAACACTCCCTAACCAGCTTACTTCCCCCCTCTTCCAAAAATTTCTCCTCATATTTATACGCCCGACTTCCCGCTAGAATCCCTACAATCGTTCTCCTCGTCTCACTCCTGACAATATAATTATGCGTGTTCCTTGCCAACCCCAGTGTCCACTTTACATACCTCTCCTGTGTCAAACAATTTCATTCTCCTTCCAAAATCATCTGCGAATAGCTTCTTTCCCAACCCCCACACCTGCCTCATCACCACATTTGAACCCCTCACTCTCTCTTTTATGTGACCATCCACTCCCCCATTCCTCCGAAACAAGAAGACCACGTACAAAAACTCTTTGACCTCCTGCACCGCCTTTCCCTTCCACTTCCACTCCCCTCCCTTATCCCTTCCACTCCTTTTCTGAACACTATAACCTTGGACTTTTCCGCATTCAGCTCTAACCTGTTCTTATCCAGGTATATTCTTACCTCTTCATCACCTCCTTTAAGGCCTCCTCGCTTCTTGCCAGCAACACTATGTCATCTGCATACGCTAGTGACCAAATTCTAACCGCTCCTATCCTGACTCCTCCTATCACCCCGGCCTCCAGCTTACTTTCCATATCCAGAACCCCTCCGAAACCCCCTCCCCTCATCTTACTTTATCTTTGGTCTCTTCTTATATATCTCCCTTACCCTCTTGATCAGGCCTCTCTCCACACCACTATGCTCTATCGCCTCCCACAACCTCCCCTATCCACGGGAGGAAACGCGCCTTTGAGATCCACAAAACACGCGTACACTCTCGACCCTTTCTTCGCTAATTCTCTATCCACCATGTGCTGCAGAACGTAGATATTGTCGATAGTACTCCTACCGGCCCTAAAGCCCGCCTGCGTCTCCGGCAATATTCCTTCCCCCTCGACATCCTTCCGCAGCCTCTTTACCACCACCATCGCGTATACTTTATACGCCGTATTCATTAGCGTAATCCCTCTATTATTTTCCTGTCTATCCCTATCTCCTTTCTTATACAGTGGCACTATTTACCCTTCTCTCCAGCCTCCTGGGAATCCCTTCACCCTCCTGGGAATCCCTCCCGCTCCATACTTTCTTCACTACTTCCTTTAGCCTCTCCCTAACCTCTTGTGTACTAAACAGCCATGCTTCGTTCTCTACCCCTTCCAGCCCTGCTGCTTTTGACCTTCTCAACTTCCTTATCTGATGAATCTGAGCCCTAAAGTGATTATTTGAAAAACTCCCTCCACCCCTCACTCCCTATCTTCTCGCTTACCCCGACTGTACTCTTCCTAAACATAATTATTATCTTCCAGACGTCCCCCTCTGTCTTAACATTTCCTACCTCCTCTTCCAGATCTTTCTCCTTTTCCTGTTCTTTCTTCTTACACGTGAATCTAAACTCCTTCCTCATTTCTGCGTACTCCTTCTTTTTCGTATTACCCTCTTTCCACTTCTTGTACTTCCTCTCTACCTTCTTTTTCATCTTTTTACATTCCCTATCCCACCACGGCTTCACCATTCCTTTCTTCATCTTTCTAAATACCTTCTTTTGCACACACCCTTTCACCTTCTCTGTCAGATCCTCCCATATCTCTTGCACCGACTCCCCTTCACAGCGTACCTTTCCTACCTGCTCCTGATACTTCTCTATCGCCTCCCTCGTCCTGTCTCCTATCGAGACTCCTTCCCCACTTTGCCTTCCGCCACCCTCCCCTCTTATCCACAGTCCTAATGGCTGATGGTCTGATTCCACCCTCCCCTCTACTACGAATATGTCCGTCTCCTCCCATCCTTGCACATTCATGGCCACATAGTCTATCACCGATACCCCCACCTTACTTACATATGTGTATTCTCCCTCTTCGTCCCCAGTTGCCATACCATTTGCCACCGCCCAGCCTCTAGCCTCCACCCAGTACCACCATACCCTCCTCTCTTTCGCCTAGCAAGTCTTCCACCCATTCTTTAATTCTTTCCATCTCATCCTTATTGTACACTGTCACAAACTTACACGTTACCCCTCCTATCTTTACTTCCCTCGTTTGCGCTCCCTCCCCCTCTTCCTCTCCATGAACTTTTTCCTCTAATCCATCTCTAACCCCCGTTATAATTCCCCCACTAGCCCTTCCTATCTACTTCACTCTGACAGCCTCCTGGAGTCTCCAACTATACCCCCTTGGCAGTTTTGGCTCTATTTTATCTCATTCCTTTCTTTCTACCCACGTGTCTACCAGTCAAACAACATCAAATACCTGGATATACCTCCAGAACTCCTCATCTTGTTATTTAGCCCTGCTACGTTCCAGTACAGCACCTTTACTACTCCTCTACCCTGCATTACCCCCACCCCCTACTTCCTACGAAACAAATTCTCCTGTACTTCCTTCAACACCTCTTTCTCCTCGTCCCACACACACATTTCCCCATCTAAATACTTTTATTTTACGATACCCTACCTTCACCGCTCCCCCTTCACTCCTCTCACTCCTAGCCCTGTCGTACAGCATTCTCTGCACATCCCTTTCCTTTCTCGTCAAATCGTGATCGATGAAAACTCCCTTATCCTTTATCCTATTCTTATTTCGCATTACCCCCATCTTTTCTTCCCATCTCTCCAGCTCCACAACCGACACTTCCTTCTCCTTTTTCACCTCCAACTGAACTTTCCCTACCATGCCTTTAACCCACTCTATGCTCTGTAGCAGCGCTTCCACGCCCTCCCTTTCTTCCCCACTCTTGAGCTTCAACCCTCTTATCACAATATTATTTCTCCTGTCTGCCTTCTCTTTTGTCTCCATTCTCAACTCCATTGCCCTTATCCTTTCCCTATCCGCCCTCTCCTCCTTTTCATTCCTACGCTCTCCCACTTTCTCTTCTATCATATTCTCTACCCTCTCCCAAATACCTTTAATCTCGCTCCCCTCACCCCCGTCTCCTACTTCCATTTCCGTCCAGCCCTCCACCTTCTCAAGCCTTTTTTCCGTAATTTCCTTCCACACCCTAATCTCCTCTTCCATCTGCTTTATTGTAACTTCTTTTTCTTTTCTTGCCCTCTCTAATCCTTCTACTATATCCCTCAGCTCTTTTACCTCCATTTTCCCATTTATCATGATGTAAATTGGACTATTTGTCCCAATAAAGGGGTTTTGGGGTCATCGAATTGTAATACAAAGTAAAAATGTCAAAATTCAAAATGGCGGTTCCAATATGGCGGACCAAAATTGTAAGATCGAGCCGATATGACTGCAAATTACTTTACTGGGGGTTTTCGGGTCGCTGATTTCGAATCTAAAGTCACAATTCAAAATGAAGGATCCAATATGGCGGAATGTCATTGCGATAATACAACCAATTTCATTAAAAATCGCTATTTGGGTTTTTTCTATGTCGTCGATTTCAAATCTAAAGTGAAAATTTAAAAATTTTATGATTTGAATGTTCATTTTCATTTTAAATGTCTGATTCAATATTGCATCGGGCATTTAACATTTTTGAATTTTCACTATACATTTGAAATCAACGACATAAAAAACCCCCAAGAAGCGATTTTTCATCAAATCGGTTATGTTCTCACAATGACGTTCCGCCATATTGGGTCCTTCATTTTGAATTTTGACTTTAGATTCAAAATCAGCGACCTGGTAACGCCCCCTAAAATAATTTGCAGTCATATCGGCTCAGTCTTACAACTTTGGTCCACCATATTTGATCCGCGATTTTGAATTTTGACATTTTTACTTTGTATTCCAATTCGACGACCCCAAAACACCTTTAATATGACAAATAGTTAAATTGACATGAGTGGAAATCATTCATGCCATGAAGGTTTAAAATAGATAATTCAGTTGCATTTTTCTTACAAACAGGAAGTCCTAGGCTGATATAAAGTCCATATTTGGATTCGGCATGACGAAATCTATTAGAATATATGTGTAACATATATAATATAATATCTGAGCGCCCATGGTATCCAATAATACAACTTTTTGTCAAAAAATGTCAAATTTAACCCAGATTTTAAAGGTAAAAAATATATATTTTCAGCTCCTCCGTATTTTTCCTCCATTCTGTAGTCATTCATCTATAAATCTCAAAAAAAACCATCCCTCTAGGTCATCCCTGTCAAAAGTTCTACGATTTTGTCACGAACTTTTTCACTTTAGCCCACTGTGCGCCGCTCGACACCGGACCACGCGCTGTTGGCCGTCGTGACATGTGGAAAATTTCCTCCCCATCAATTTCACTACCAGCACTCTCACTGCCCAACTTCCGCTCTGCCGCCGGTAACTGGGACCTCACCATGCAGTACCCTCCGCAACCGACTGATGTCTCTGAAGAATGCTGCCGTCTATCGCCGCCAAATTTTCCCTTTATTTCCCTTTTTTCAATTCCTCACAGCCCCTGCAGACACCCCTTTCTCTCCCTTAACATCACCCAACCCTGCGAGAACCACCCTTGACCCCTCGAAGGCCCTAGACTCCTGACCACAAACTCCTCCGATTCCTTGCCAACCTAACCTCACTTTCTCTATTTAACTAAATCCCACCTCACACCTACGCTGAAAATTACATTTTATCTCTCCAATTCACCCCACACAACCCTACTTACCTCCTAGGCTTCCACCCTCACACTCCACTCACACCTTCCACACAAGTTCCGTAAAATCCTCTCACGACCTGTCACCAAACACGTTCTCACTTCCGCCACCAACATGCAAGTCAGGTGATGTCAGGTTGGTGTGAAGATGATTGGTATTTTGTGTATGACTCGAGGACTGGTTAGATAGAAGCGTATGTATGATGGAAATACTAGATTGGTGCGATAGTGAGTAAGGTTGAAGTGTGTAACGTGTAGGTGTGAAAAGGGGTTATTGTCTTGCGTGACAGTGTCAGCGGATTACTTTTAAACGTGCTAGTCCTTCGTATGTGTGATTTTGTGTTGTTTGCGAGTGTGTGACTAAGTGTGTTTATTGTTTTTGGAGGAAGATAGTTGTCATTTGTATCGTTTCCCGTTCTTAGCGCTACGCAGGATCAACGACGTGGACGCAGGTTATCCAGTGATAATCGAGGGAACAGCGGTAGATGTGCTGGGGTTAATATCACCCATCTTGCTCGTTTGCGTGCAAGATTTTTCGCCTCTAGTCTTCCTTGGACGAGATTTACATGTCGAGATTTTTCAAGCATTTCTTAAGCTGAGGCTTCATTTGCGTCCGTCATTGTGATAGGCCCATGATATTTATTAATAATGGCTCCAGTGATGAGAAGAAAATCACGAAGATTAGGGATGTGAGATGTTTGGATTCTATTGGAGAAGAGTTTGAAAATACATTTCATGTGACCATTTCGAGCTTCTACTACCCATCTCGTTGTTGTCACTATACGAGACTCATTTGCTTCTTTAGTCGAGAATTGATCCTGATTAGGTCTCAAGAGAGGTGGCGTTCTGCAATCTTGTCCAATTCTCTGAAGTGTTGGAATGGCATCTCGATACACTCGGTCAAAGATGAAAATATCTTGCAGTTGACGCCAATCTCGCATCCGGTCGATATCTCTGTTGAATTCCTGTAAAAGGATTTTGGCATCATTATTAGCTGCATTCGAAAAATAGGCTCCTTGAATATCTAGTAAATCTGCATACCTGTGCTGAGAACCAGAGGCTACTTCTTCACGAAGAGCTTGTAAAAATCACTGAATTTCTTAACCTTGCAAGATGAAGGGTCGATTGACTTACTTCAGGCCATCAAGTATCCCTTCTAGCATGAAACCTCTCTCATCTAAAGGACGACTACAACATACATATGTGTATGAAACATAGATATTTTTCTTAATAAAGATATCGATTCTACATTGCAATGCTAGTCTGTGTATGTTATTGCGACCATTGCACACAAGACAAGTTTGAGATGAGGTTTGAGATAGAATATTTAGCCGCAAACATTGTAACATTAAATCATTGTTAAATCATTTTTTAGAGTCTCAGGAACTGTATTAGCTGGATGTCTGCCAGCTTCATCTCGTCTCATTTGAACGATTACTCGTTTAAGAACGTTACAAAGACTAATTAGTCGCACCATGGCACGTGGTATAAAGCCTTATTGCCGATGAAGCAAGGTATTC
>CAKNYM010049551.1:0-10435 GCA_932195095.1 Andricus curvator
TGGCGCCATGCGCTTTTTAATATAGGACAAGTAGCAAAAGCGCGCTAAGCGCGCGCATGTTTGTACATAGATATCTAGAAAAAGTTTTTCAACTTTGTGGATTAACAATAAAAAAATTTTTCAATCAAAAACTTGAATCAAAATTTTTTAATAAATTTAACAAATTTTTCTGATATGTTGAAAATTGTAATGTGTTTAAAATATTTGTAACTAAATAATTAGGAAAACTTTAGCAATTAACAGATACTTGGATTCTATGTTATATTTCTACTTTAAAGTGTTGAAGTTCTTTGTTCCATTGATTATTATTATTATTGAATTATTGAATATATTCTTGAGATAACATAAATGATATTTCAACCAAAAAAGATTTTAATTTTTGAATGAAAAATAGTTGAATTCATGTCGAAAAAGACAAATTTTAAATAAAATGGCTGTATCCTCAACCAAAAAAATAATAATTTTTACCAGTTGCAAAGAAGATTAATTCTTTTTGAAAAAAAAGACGAATTTTCTACAAAAAAGTTCAATTTTTTAACACGAAAATTCGAATTTTTAATGAAATAGATGAATTTTCTATCAACAACCAATTAGTGACATTGACAACCAAAGAGACGAATTTTTAACTAAAATGATTAATCTTTGATAAAAAAAATGAATGTTTAACAAAGTGGTTGAATCTTCAACCAAAAAAGAATTATTTTCAATTAGTTGCATTTTCAACCCAAAAAAGAAATTTTCAACAAAATAGTGGAATCCATAACAAAAACAGATTAATTTTCAAATCAAAAAGACAAATTTTCAACCAAATAGTTCAATTCTTAAATAAAAAAGATTTTTCAGCCAGGAATGAAAAAAAAAATTAACCCAAATTATTATTTTAGGGGATAAATAATTTAGAATACAAAATAAAAATTTCAAATAAACATTTCTTGTTTAAGTTTACTTTTTCATTTATTTTTAAATTTAAATAAATATATAATTTTCCTAAGATTATTGAGAAAATTCAAATGTTTTTTTTTGAAGATTTCAGATATGTCAAAAAAGCATAATTTTTTATTTTTCAGGATTTTGGAAAATTTTAAGAAAAATTTGAGTCGGTTTGAAAGATATAGACGTTTGGAAGATAAATATCTCTTAAACTGACTCGAACTATTCCTAAAATTTTTAAAAATCTTTCAAAATTAAAAAATTGCTCCAAATATTTTGGGAACTTGTAGAAATATTTTAAAACATTTTATACCTTTTGAAGTTTCCTTGAAAAATTAAATTTTCAAAATAAAAAGTCATTAGAAATTTTCTCAGGAATCTCAAAAAAAAAATTTTAATTTCTAGAAGCTTTTCAAACTTCTTAAAATAATCTGAGATTTTTTTCGAAATCTTCAAAAATTTACATTTTGTTTGAAAGTTTGGGAACTCTTTTCAAAATTTGAAATCATTTTTTAACCATTTTCGAAACTTTCAAACCTTCGAAAAATATCTTTGAAAATTCTTCGAATTTTTCCAAAATTTTTCTTGTAATTCTGAAAAATGAAAAAACATGCCTTAAAATGTTTTAAATTCTTTTCGAATATTCTCTTAAAACTATTTTTTCAAAATAAAAAGTCAGTTTAAATTATCCCATGAATTTTGAGAAATATTTTTTATTGTGAAACCTTTCAAATTTTTTTTTTTCAAATTTCTTATAAAACTTCGTAATTTTGCTAATTGAACATTTCTTCTTTAAAGTCGTCCACATACTTTTTCGAAATTTTAGGAAATAAATAAAAATGTTTTAAAATATTCGTCAATTTTCCCTTGCAATTAATTTTTCAAAATAAAAGATCAGTTAGAATTTCACCAGGAATTTTAAGGCAATTTTTTATGATCGTAAAACCTTTCAAAATCATTAAGAAGCTTCAAAATTCCTATATCGAAATATTCAAAAATGTAAGTTTTTTAAAAAATTTTTTTAAAATGTTTCCAAGTTTCGAAATGTTAGAAAATTAGCTGAATCCTCGACCAAAAAAGATTAATTTTCAATTAGTTTCATTTTTAGCCGAAAAAGACGAATCTTCAACAAAATAGTGGAATTCTCAACCAAAACAAATTAAATGATTTTGAATACAAAATGAATAAATATTTCTTTTTTAGGTTTATTTGTTCATTTGTTCGTATGGTTGTAGAAATATAAATTTTGTAAGATTCTTGAGAAAATTCAAAATGATTTTTGAAGATTTCAGATACGTCGAAAAAGTATAATTTTTTTATTTTACAGGATTGTGTAAAATTTTAGGAAAAATTTGAATCAGTTTAAAATATATTTTAAACTCAAACTTTAAACTTTTGAAATGTTTTGGAACCTTTTTAAATTTTCCTTAAAAATTTATTTTTCAAAATAAAAAGTCATTACAAATTTTCTCGGGAATATCAAGAAAGGTTTTTCATGTTCGTGAAACCTTTGAAACTTCTTAAAAAACTTAGAATTTTTTTTGAAATCTTCAAAAATTAAATTTTTTTTTAAATGTGTAATCTTTTCAAATTTCCAATTATTTTTTAATCCTGTCCAAAACATTTAAATTTTCTAAATATCTATCGTGAAATTTCCTAAAAAGCTTCGAAATTTTTGTCGAAATCTTCAAAAATTGACATTTTGTTAACAATTTTTGGAAATCTTTTCAAACTTGAATTCATTTTTTAACCATTTTCAAAACTTTTGAACCTTCTAAGTATTTTTTAAAATTCTTTGAATTCTTCAAAGATTTTTCTTGAAATTCTGAAAAATTAAAAAACTTGCCTTCAAATCCTCCATATTCTGTTTTGAGAATTAAGGAAATCTTTTGAAATATTAAATTTTTGTTTAATATTACATTAAAATTAATTTTTACAAATAAAATATCAGTTTAAATTATCCCATGAATTATAAGAAACATTTTTTATTATCGTGAAACCTTTTGAAAAAAAAAAATTTATAAAATTTTGCAATCTTTAACATTTTTTTTCGAAATTTTAGAAAATGATCTAAAATCTTAGTCAATTTTCTCTTAAAATTTATTTTCAAAAAAAGAATCAGTTTAAATTTTCCCAGGAATTAAAAAAAGTTTTTTTATTTTCTTGAAGCCTTTGAAACTTCTTAAAAAGCTTTGAAATTTGTTTTGAAATCTTAAAAATTTACATTTTGTTTCAAATTTTTGAAAATCTTTTCAAATTCTGAATATCATTTAACATTCTTCGAATTAATCCAAAATTTTTCTTGAAATTCTGAAAAATTAAAAAACTTGCCTTCAAATCTTCCATATTCTGTTTTGACAATTTTGGAAATCTTTTGAAATGTTAAATTCTTTTTTAATATTATCTTGAAATTAATTTTCCAAAATAAAAAATCAGTTTGAATTTTTCCAGGCATTTCAAGACATTTTTTTATTATCGTAAAACGTTTCAAAATATTTAAGAAGATTAAAAATTTCTATATCCAAATATTCAAAAATATAAGTTTTTTAAAAAGTATTTTGAAATGTTTTCAAGAACTTGATCGAAGTTTGTACGAATCTTTGAAATTTGCTAATTGAAAGATTTTGCTTTAAAATCTTTCCCATTCTTCTTCGAAATTTAAGCAAATTATTGAATCCTCGACGAAAAAATATTAATTTTCAATTAGTTTAATTTTTAAACGAAAAAGACGAATCTTCAAAAAATAGTGGAATTCTCAACCAAAACAAATTAAATGATTTTGAATAAAAAATAAAAATATTAAATAAATATTTCTTTTTTTGGTTTATTTGTTCATTTGTTTTTTTGGTTATAGAAATATAATTTTTGTAGGATGCTTGAGAAAATTCAAAACGATTTTTGAAGATTTCAGATATGTCGGTATTCGAGATTTATAGCAACCTTTTGAAATGTTTTGAAAACTTTTCAAATTTTCCTTAAAAGTTCATTTTTCAAAACAAAAAGTCATTACACATTTTCTCAGGAATCTCAAGAAAGGTTCTTTCATTTTCGTGAAGCCTTTGAAACTTCTTAAAAAGCTTACCATTTTTTTTTAAATCTTCGAAAATTAAAATTTTTTTTTAATTTGTAATCTTTTCGAATTTCCAATTATTTTATAAATCCTGTCCAAAATATTTAAATTTTCGAAATATCTTTTGAAATTATTTGAATTTTTCGAAAAAAAGTTCTTAAAATTCTGAAAAATAAAAAAGATGCCTTCAAGTCTTCCAGGTTCTGCTTAGACAAATTTGGAAATTTTTTGAAATGTTTTTAAGTCTTTTTCAATATTGTTTTGTAATAAATTTTTCAAAATAAAAAAACCAGTTTAAATTATTCAATGAATTTTAAGAAATATGTTTTATTATCGTGAAACTCTTCAAAATGCTTAAGAAGCTTCAAAATTTTTATTTACAAATATTCAAAAATATACATTTTTCAAGTTTTAAACAATTTTTTTGAGTTCTAAATTAATTTTGAATCTTTTTAAAACTCCTAAATATTTCTTAAACTTACTCGAATTTTGTATAAAACTTTGTAATCTTGCTAAAAGAACATTTTTGCTTTAAAATCGTCCACATTCTGTTTCGAGATTTTAGGAACTGATTTACAATTTTTTGAAATATTTATCAATTTTCTCTTAAAATTTATTTTTCAAAATAAAAATTGAGTTTGAATTTTGCCAGGAATTTTAAGAAATGTTTATTTCAAAATATTCAAAAACGTGCGTTTTTTATAACTTTTTTGAAATGTTTTCAAGTTTTAAATTAATATTGATTCTTTTTAAAACTTCTAAATGTTTGTTGAAGTTGAACGGATTTTTTATAAATCTTTGTGATCTTGTTAATTGAAAAATTTGCCTTTAATATCGTCCATATTCTTTTTCGAAATTTTAAGAAATAATTCAAAATGTTTTGAAATATTTTTCAATTTTCTCTTAAAATTAAAAAAAAATTAAGAATCAGTTAAAAATTCCCCAGGAATTAATTTTTTTTTATTATATTGAAACCTTTTAAAATTCTGAAAAAGCGTCTTCAGTCTTAAAATCTTCAAAAATCTACAAATTGCATTTTGTATATAAATCCTGAACACGCTTCTTACATAGATTATTATTATTATTATTGAATATATTATTTAGATAACCTTATATTTCTCATAAACCTGAAGTTTGCAAACCTTTTTATTTAAAATGGGAAAAAGGAACGACAGCTCCAACCAATCATAAATACGAGTTTTCGGACAACAATAGTGTCAAATTGTTTCGAGTTATTTCGAGAAATAATCGAAAATGGCGCCATGCGCTTTTTAATATAGGACAAGCAGCAAAAGCGCGCTACGCGCGCGCATGTATGTTTATAGATATCTCAAAAGAGGAGTTTAACTTTGTGGATCAACAATAAAAAAATTTTGTAATCAAAAACTTGAATCAAAAATTTTTGATAAATTTAACAAATTTTTCTGATCTGTTGAAAATTGTAATTTGTTCAAAATATTTGTTATCATTATTATTATTAAATTATTGAATATATTCTTGAGGTAACATAAATGATGTTTCAACCAAAAAAAGATTTTAATTTTTAATAAAGAATAGTTGAATTGATGTCAAAAAAGACAAATTTTAAATAAAATAGCTGTATCCTCAACCAAAAAAATCATAATTTTTACCAGTTGCATTTTACAACCAAAAAAGAATAACGTTTTTTGAAAAAGAGACGAATTTTCAACAAAACAGTTGAATTTTTTAACACGAAGATATGAATTTTTAACGAAACAGATGAATTTTCTACCAACAACCAAATAGTGACATTTTCAACCAGAGACGGATTTTTAACTAAAATGGTGAATCTTTAAAAAAAAATTCATTTTTAATAAAGTGGTTGAATCCTCGACCAAAAAAGATTAATCTTCAATCAGTTGCATTTTTAACCGGAAGACAAATTTTCAACAAAATAGTGGAATCCTCAACAAAAACAGATTAATTTTCAAACCAAAAAGACAGATTTTTAATCAAAAAGTTCAATTCTGAACTAAAAAAGATTTTTCAGCCATGAAAGAAAAAAAAATTCACCCAAATTATTATTTTAGGGGATAAATAATTTAGAATACAAAATAAAAATTTCAAAAAAACATTTCTTTCTTGAGTTTATTTGTTCATTGATTTTTAAAGTTAAATAAATATATAATTTTCCTAAGATTCTTGAGAAAATTCAATTTTTTTTTTAAGATTTCATATATGTCAAATAAGCATAATTTTTTATTTTTCAGGATTTTAAAAAACGTTAGGAAAAATTTGAGTCAGTTTGAAAGATATAGAAGTTTGGAAGATAAATATCTCTTAAACTGACTTGAAACATTCCTAAAATTTAAAAAAATCTTTCAAAATTAGAAAAATTGCCCTTAAATCTTCCAAATATTTTCGAAATCTGAAAAAATATTTTGGAACGTTTTGATACTTTGTCAAGTTTTCTTTGAAAATTAATTTTTCAAAATAAAAAGTAATTAAAAATTTTGCGAGAAATCTCAAGAAAGTTTTTTATTTTCTAGAAGCCTTTCAAACTTCTTAAAATAATCTGAAATTTTTTTCCAAATCTTCAAAAATTTATATTTTATTTGAAATTTTGGAAAATCTTTTCAAACTTGAATTCATTTTTTAACCATTTTCGAAACTTTCAAACCTTCAAAAACAATATCTTTTAAAATTCTTCTAATTTTTCCAACAATTTTCTTGAAATTCTGAAAAATTAAAAAACTTGCCTTCAAATCTTTCAGATTCTGTTCTGACAATAAATTTTGAAAATCTTTTGAAATGTTTTAAATTCTTTTTAAATATTGTGTTACAATCAATTTTTGAAAATAAAAAATTAGTTTGAATGATCCCATGAATTTCGAGAAATATTTTTTATGATTGTGAAACCTTTCAGTTTTTTTTTTCAAATTTCTTATACAACTTTGTAATCTTGCTAATTGAGCATTTTTTCTTTAAAATCGTCCATATTTCTTTTCGAAATTTTAGGAAAAAAATACAACTGTTTAAAAATATTTGTCAAGTTTCCTCGAAAATTAATTTTTTAAAATAAAAAATCAGTTCAATTTCTCCCAGGAATTATAAGAAATTTTTTTATTATCGTAAAACCTTTTTAAATCTTTAATAAGCTTCAAGATTTTCATTTCCATATATTTCTTTTCGAAATTTTAGGAAATAAATACAAATGTTTACAAATATTTGTCAAGTTTCCTCAAAAATTAATCTTTGAAAATAAAAAGTCAGTTCAATTTGTCCCAGGAATTTTAAGAAATTTTTTTTATTATTGTGAATCCTTTCAGAATCCTTAAGAAGCTATAACATTTTTTTCCAAATATTCAAAACTGTACATTTTTTAAAACTTTTGAAATATTTTCAACTTTTAAATTAATTTCAAATCTTTTTGAAATTTCGAAATGTCATAAACTTACTCGCATTTTTTATAAATCTTTGTAATCTTGCTAACTGAAAGATTTTGCTTGAAAATCTTTCTCATTCTTCTTCGAAATTTTAGAAAAGTATTTAAAATCTTTTGAAATCTCTGTCAATTTCCTCTTAAAAATGTTCAAAATAAAAAATCAGTTTATACTCTTGAGAAAATTGGTTTTTTGTTACCATTTCAGATATGTCGAAGAAGTATAATTTTTTTATTTTTCAAGATTTTACAAAATTTTAGAAAAAATTCGAGTCTGTTGAAAAGATATTTAGGACTTTTAGAACTTTTGAAGATGAAATTTTTCAAAAAGATGAAAAAAAAGAAGAATCTTTTAAACTGATTCGAACTATTCCTAAAATTATGAATAATAAAAAGTCATTCAAAATTTTTCCAGGAATCTCTTTTTGTAATTTTTGAAAATTTACTTTTCTTTTTAAGTTTTTGGAAATATCTTCAAATTACAAATTATTGTTTTTTGATCATTTCCAAAACTTTTGAACGTTTTAAATATCTTTTAAAATTATTCGAATTCTTCTAAAATTTTTCTTAACATTCTGAAAAATTAAAAAAAAAATGTCTTCAAAACTTCCAGATTCTGTTATGACAATTTTGGACATCTTTTTAAATATTCTATTAAAATTAATTTTTCAAGCTAAAAAATCAGTTCAAATTATCCCACGAATTTTAATAAATATTCAAAAATGTACGTTTTCTTCTAACTTTTTTGAAATGTTTTCAAGTTTAAAATTAATTTTGCATCTTTTAAAAACTTATAAATGTCTCCTCAACTCGACATAATTTTGTTATAAAACTTTGTAACCTTGCTAATTGAAAAAGTTCGCTTTTAAAATGACCAATATTATTTTTCGAAAATTTAAGAAATAATTTCAAATGTTTTGAAACCTTTGTCAATCTTCTCTTAAAATTATTTTTTTTTTAATAAAGAATCAATTTAAATTTTCCAAGGATTTTTGTTATTATCTTAAAACCTCTTTAAAATCTTAAAGAGCTTCCTCACTTTCGAAATGTTCAAAAATCTACACATTACAATTTGTATATTGAAGTACGAAACAACTTAATTCCATTGATTATTATTATTGAATATATTATTTAAATAACCTTAAATTTGTCATAAGCCTGAAGTTTGCAGACTTTTCATTCTAAACGGGGGGAAAAGAACGATAGCTTCATCCAATCACAAAAACGAGTTTCCGGACAACAATAGTTTCAAATTGTTTCGAGTTATTTCGAGAAATAATCGAAAATGGCGCCATGCGCTTTTTAATATAGGACAAGTAGCAAGAGCGCGCTACGCGCGCACATGCATGTTTTTGGAAATTTCGAAAAAGACATTTAATTTTGTGGATCAAGAATAACAATTTTGAGAAATAATATTTGTAAAAGCAGCTTTATATTACTGTAATTAACTATTCTGTTGGAAATTCGTTTTTTTTTTGTTTGAAATTAATTTTTTTAATTAATTATAGATGTTGAAAATTGATGTATTTTCTAGAAATTCGTTGTTTTTGGTAGAGAATTAATCTTCTTTGTCGAAAATTTATCTCTTTGCTTGAAAATTCAACAGTTTGTTAGCAATTTTTTCTTTCTCTTGACTGAAAAATCTTCATTAGTTTAAAATTCAACTTACGTTAATAAATCGTCTTTTTTGGTTGAGTTCAACTGTTTTTTATTAAAAATTAAAATAATGTTTGGTTAAAATATCGAATACTACATTTTTTGTTCAGAATTCCTCCTTTTGGAATGGATATTTAATTACTTGGTTGAAAGTTAAACTCTTTTGTTACAAATTAATTTTTTTGGTAAATGAATCATAATTTTAATTGAAAATTTATCTCCTTGGTTGAAAAATAAGATATTTTGTTGAAAATTCAAAATATTTGAAACTATTTGAAACTTTAACTATTTTGTTAAAAAATTGTTGTTTTTTCTTGAAAATTAATTTTTTTTAACTGAAAATGTAACTATTTCAGTTGATTATTCTATCATTTTAGTTAAAAATTCATCTCTTTAGTTGAAAATTCGTCTGTTTTAGTAGAAATTAATCTTCTTGTGTGAAAATGAATCACTCCGGTTGAAAATTCAAATATTCTAGTCAAAGATTCATATTTTTTGGTAGATTTTAATCTTCTTGGTTGAAAATTCAACTATTCCAGATAAGGATTCATAATCTTCGTTGAAAATTCATCATTTCGGTTCAAAATAGTTTTTTTTTCACTGACAGATGAACTATTTCATTTTTGGTTCAAAATTGATCATTATTAATTCAAAATTCAACTATAAGTTGAAATTTTGTCGTTTATAGTTGGAAATTAAACTATCTGGTTGAGGATTCATACATTTTGTTGAAAAATCGTTTTTTTTTTGCATAAAATTAATCTTTTTGGTCGAAAATTTAGCTATTTGGTTAAAAATTCATCTACCTTGTTCAAATTGGAAAATTTATATGAAATAGTTCGGAACCTGAAGCTTTTTCAATTAAATTAAATATTGTTATTATTATTATTATTATTATATATTAGTACCTACATTAATTTTACCTAAATATGCACTGAAATGTTTCCATTGATTATTGTTATTATTAAACATAGTATATTTAAATAACCTTATATTTCTCATAAACCTGAAGTTTGCGGATTCTTTTTTTAAATGACAGAAAATTATTATTTTGTGAATAAAAAATAAGAATTTCGATCAATATTTCTTTTTTAGTTTCATTTGGTAATTTGTTTTTAAGGTTATAGAAATATAATTTCCTTAAGATTCTTGAGAAAAATCAAAAAGATTTTTGAAGATTTCAGAAATATCGTAAAAGTATCATTTTTGTATTTTACAGAATTTTGCAAAATGTTAGAATAAATTTGAGTGCGTTTGAAAGATATGTAAGACTTTTAGAAGTCTTTAGAAATCTTCCAAATTTTTTTCGACATTTGTAGAAATCTTTTAAAATATATTAAACCCTTTTTAAATTTTCTCTAAAAATTAATTTTTCA
>CAKNYM010049553.1:0-14682 GCA_932195095.1 Andricus curvator
TCCGCAACACTGCTCCGACCCAGGTTGCTGATCAATCTCTCTAGCGATCACCCCAAGTAATTTGGTTAATTTCTGCTTTCTACACTAAAATATATTTTTAGCTAAGATCAAAAAAGGTTTTGAACATCTGAGAGCTTTTATCTGATAAAAATACATTAGAAACCAAATTTATCAGTCTGAATAAACAAAAACAGCTCAGGTTGTTTTACTGGAAAGAATACATTAGAAAAAAGTTGATGAGAATAAGAAATAAAAATCTATTTACTTATAAAAATATGTTTTTAAAAATTAGTCAAAGTAGGCGCCACGGCCTACAAAAAAGGGTTTCCTAGCATATTAAGACCTTAATTAAGTCGTTCAATATCAACATCTCCTACTTACCCCCCTACCTACTTCGATACCTTTTTAACAATTCCTCCTCTCCCCGACCACTTCCCCTCTTTTTCCCTAATTATCCCTCCTCTACTTCCCCTACAGCTCCCTTTTATTCCCCTACTTTCCCTCCCATAATCACCCTCACTTCCATACTATACCTCCCCTGGGCACCCTCTACCTACTTCCTAACCCTATTCTTAATCCTAACCCTATATTACTTCTCTACTATCCCTTCTCTCTCACTGCCCCTCCCCTCACTCCCATATCTTTCTCTCCCCACTTTCACCCTCTGGTCCTGTCACTCCCATTAAATACCCTTCCCTCACTTCCCCTTCCAGGAAAAAAGTACGACGGACGGATGGACGGACACCCGACCAAAACTTGGGTTAAGCGTAACTCGTTCGCTTACCCTTTCACAACTTCCCCTCCCCCACTGCGACTCACTCTACCTCCTATAATGTCCCCTACTTCCCCTCCCCATCTCTTCTGCACATTTCCCCTAACTATAATAAACTATATTCGGAGCCCGGGGCTACGAAAACCTAAATATTTAAACATGAACATTTTTCAGTTCTGTTGTTTATCTATTTTACTTTTATCTATTTTTATTTTAGATGTTCTTAATGTTTTTTCTGATGTATTTTTATCAGTAGAAATTGTTGAAGTGTTTAACAGATTTTTCAAAGCTGGCTAAAGAAATGTTCGAACACACACTGAAAAAAATAGTTGGTTGGGACAACTAATAAAGTAGTAGGGCCAACTAATTTAGTTTGTAATATATGCCGCTGCTATTGTATATATGTCTTACTATTAAATTAGTTAGTCTTACAAATAAGCTAGTTGATCTCACTACTTAAAGTAGTAATCCTCACTATTACAATTAGTAAGTTTTACTATTTAAAATAGTAGTCCTTACTGTTAAAATTAGTGAGTTTCACTATTTAAATTAGTAGCCCTTACTATTCAAACTAGAAAATTTTACTATTAGAATTATTGGCTCGTGGACAATTGCGCAGTTAGTACTTCTCAATATTGAAATTACAGTAAATTTTACTATAATTTCTCTATAGTGGACACAAGAGCGTCCTCAGGACTTCCTATAGAGACCAGTTCCTGATAAGACGTCATGTCAAAATACACCCACATGCCCATTAGGATGTTAATGAAAGACCACTATAATTTCAATAGATAAGAACTCCAATATAAGGCCAGTTTCGGGGGTTGCCTCGCAGTGGCCGTGGCACTAAATTCGTCGTTGGATGAATGGTGCGGGGTGGCCACCGATTGTTGACACTGCATGTGCGCTGATAAACTGCATGGGCCAGCAGTTCTTGGAAGAACTAAATCAGTCGGCCTTATATTGGAGTTCTTGTGTATTTAAAAGTGCAGGCTTGCAGTAGTAGTAAGTCTATTCGAAAATTTAAATCGATGCGATAGTCTTCACGGTCTTCACTACTGCACAATACACAAAAAGGTTAAGATGAAAATGGCGACGATCGAGAACATGACGTGATATTTCGGTGCGAATATTGGCAGCACTGCTCAGGTTTCAGTTCTGCCAATGTCGCCAAAGAGGGAAACTTATAACAATTACTACTTTTATTTCTTGGACAATAAATTGGTTGTAAATATGACTACTTTTTTTGTTGTGACTAGAATTACTATCGTTACTAATATAATCTACGTAGGATTACTAACGGCGACTTGTTGCCGCACTAAACTGGTTAGTTACTTTAACCATCGAAGTGGTTGTCGCATCTAATACCATCTCTACTAATAAAGAGCTTCTTGTCACAACTAACCGTTTTTTTCAGTGCAAAAATGAGTAGATAATTTGCTAAGAAAAGGCGCTACTGTTACACTCAAAAAATTTTTGTTTGAATTAAATAAAAAAACTTGTTTCAATTCATATCATTGAAAGAAATAAATTTTTTGCTTCAAAAAAGTTTTTTTTTTAAATTTTAATAAATGGAAAATATTTGCCTTATTGATTGAAACAAATAAGTTTCTTAGTGCAATTTGTTTGATTTAAACAAAAAATTGGCTTTTATTAAACAATGCATTTGTTCAAAAGTTGTTTATTTGAATTCATAACAATATTTATTTGATTCAAACAAAAAATACAATTCAAAGCAGTGCTACAATATGCCGCTAGGCGCGCTAAGGCGCTGCCGGCAGGTTTCCCCACCGGGGTGAAGCTGCGTGCTAAATAATGGAAACAAATATTTCCAATATGGCCGCTTACGGAGCGACATGTGCGCTCATGTGACAACTGGGGGAACTAAAATCGAAAGCGGCCGTGCGGGCGGAATATTTAAATTTAAATATTGTACTTGTTAATGTTGTCAATAATTTATAATACAATTTATTGATATCATTACATACAACAATTGAAGTACACAATAAGATCAATAAATGGCATTATAAATTATTGACAACATGATCGGTAAATTGAATTTATTAAAAATAATTTTAAAAAACAATAAGCAAAAATTCTGAGCATGGGTTTTTATTGAATCACAGAAATTGTTTACAAATGTTTTCCTTATAAATAAACAGAACTTTTTAACGCATCTTTAAGAAACATTGTTTTAAATTATAAAACGGAACATCAGTCAACTTATTACATGAACGCATGGTTCTGTTGAACCAATTTTTTTAAAGTACTTTAAATCACAGAATCGACATTAATCGCAGAAATCGTTTACAAATGTTGTTTTATAAATATACAGAACTATTTAACGCATCGTTAAGAAGCATTGTTTTAAATTACGAAACAGAACATTAATTACACGAAGATATGGTTTTGTTGAACCAATTTTTTTGAAGTACTTAAAATCACAGAATCGACATAAATCACAGAAATTGTATCATAAAGGTTCTCGGGGTTCTCATATGCAAAAACACTTTATAAAACAGTAACTTAGAGGTTATGTTACGTTCCTCACGACCGGCATTTCAAATTGTAAAGTCGTGAGACCTGGTACAAGGCGCTTGATTTTATAGGTAGTTCTTTTCGCGTTAATTAAAACATTATCGTTAAGATTTCACGATTATGTTTACTGGGAAGTCTAACAATTAGAGCAAAAAATAGCGTCAGTTTTCAATTGCACGTTGGCAGTTACTCGCGGCGTCACTATCAGTGCTACCATACTAACAATTTCAAAGTTCATTACATTTTCGCAAACTGAACGTTTATAAAGTCCCTAGAAAGGACCTCAGATCGAACTGGGCCGGAAGTCAGATTTGTTACCGGAAGTTCCTATGCTGGCTTCACCCCCGTGGGTTTCCCTGCGGTACTGACCTAAATTCTAAATTGATTTATCCTTTGATTGATTTGATGGCATTGTTCTTTTTTTCAATGTTGTGATTCTAACGGTTCTGATATACTACAAAACTTAAAATTAATTGAAAAATGCACGCAATATCTCTAGTGTTGGAACTACTTGAATATTGGGGCTTTACATTTTGGATATAATTGAAGATTTTGCAGGTAAGTCTTTTTCATTTCTAACCTCCTTTCTTCATAAAGATGATTTATGAAATCGAGAATGTTTTTTATAAATTTTAATTATCGCTGTATACTTAAAAGCACGAACACTCATATATATGTTAAATTCAAATGTCTAACTCTGATTCATTTCTCATTATTCTACTTTATGATTTTTTAATTCAGACATGAAAAGCACAATTAGTAATTAAACTGCAGTGAACATTCGGATTGAATAAGTGCTCCTGCTTTTACATATATAACGATGATTATGATTAACAAAAAACATATGATCGAGCTTATACATTATTTTCATAAAGAAACTCAATTTTGAGGTTAAGTGTAAAACGAAAAAGATTTACTTCACTTGAACAAATTCTATAATTGATTAAAAAAATATATATTCAATTTAAACAAGAACGTTACTCAATTTAAACAAGAGATTTATTTAAACTAACCAAAAATTTGTTTAAACCAAATGAATAAGGACAAACAAAAAATTTAATTGAATCAAACAAACATTTGCTTGACCCTATATCAAAGAAATCATTTGTTTGATTCAAGCAAAATTTGTTTGATTCAAACAAACATTTTTCTCAGTGTAGAAGGCCCTTTCGTTCAATATTCAAGTGATACCCACATAATATAAAATATTTCAATAACAAATGAAATCCCCTTTTTTACCTAAAATTGAACTACTGAACCGCTGTGATCCCTGTATGAGAAAAAAATCACGTAGATTTGGCTTGTTAACAAAATTTCCTTTCGCACTGAGAAAAATGTTTGTTTGAATGAAACAAATTTTGTTTAAATCAAACAAATTATTTCTTCGGTATAGGGTCAAACAAATGTTTGTTTGATTCAAAGAAATTTGTTGTTTGTCCTTATTTATTTGGTTCCAACAAATTTTTGGTTAGTTTAAATAAATCTCTTGTTTAAGTTAAGTAAAGTTCTTGTTTACATTGAATATATATTTTTTAAATTAATTATGGATTTTGTTCAAGTGAAGTAAATCTTTTTCTTTTTACACTTAACCTCAAAATTGAGCATTCTTTATAAAAATAATTTATAAGCTCGATAATATGTTTTTTTGCAATCATAATTATTATCGTTATATATGTGAAAGAAGGAACACTTATTCAATCCGAAAGTTTACTCCTGTTTAATTACTAATTGTGCTTGTCACTTCTGAATTAAAAAGTCATAAAATGGAATACTTAGAAATGAACCAGAGTCAGACAATTGAATTGAACATAAGCGTTCCTCCTTTTAAGTATACAGCGATAATTACAATTGATAAAAAACATTATCGATTTCATAAATCATCTTTATAAAGAAAGGAGGTTAGAAATTAAAAAGACTTACTCGCCTGCGAAATGTTCAACTATATCCAAGGGATCCAAGTTAAAGCCCCAAAATTCAAGTAGTTCCAACTCTCGAGATATTGCGTCCATTTTACAATTAATTTTAAGTTTTCCAGTAAATCAGAACCGTTAGAATCATACAACATTGAAAAAAAGAACAATGCCATCAAATCAATCAAAGGATAAATCAATTTAGATTTTAGGTTAGTACCCCAGGGAAACCTGCCGGCAGCACCTTAGCACGCCTAGCGGCATTTTGTAGCACTTCCTGGCATTATATTTTTTGATTGAATCAAATAAATATTTTTATGAATTCAAATAAACAAATTTTAAACAAATGAATTGTTTGATAAGAGCCAATTTTTTGTTCCAATAAAACAAATTGTACTAAACAAATTATTTGTTTAAATCAATGAGGCAAATATTTTCCATTTCTTAAAATTAAATAAACCTTTTTTTAATTTAAGCAAATAATTTGTTTCTTTTAATGATATGAATTTAAACAAATTTTGTTGTTTGATTCAAACAAACATTTTTCTGAGTGCGGAATGAAATCGGCTCTTGTTGAAAGTCTACTGTTTCAGGCAGCACATTGAAAGAATTATCTAAATAGGGACGAGAGTGAAAGTCAGAATGTTTCGGTACACAGAACAAATAGTGTACCCTGTGAGTCTGAGAAGATATGATTGACATTTTCAGAATCGTGGGCGATGTACTTCTCCGTGGGACTGTGGGACAGGTTTTTGTCTTTACTGCCTGCTGATAGTTCCGACGTTCTGAGGCTCAAGGTTTTACACCGTGAAGCGTACACATGGCGACCGTCTTACCGATTTTTAGGGACCACCTGTTCCGCCCTGCTTGGACAAATAAACTGAAACAAGCACGACAATATGGCATGTGGTGGTGGAGGTGGCCGTTGGGTATAAGGTGGTTATAATAGTCCGCGGCACCTGTCTCCAGGCGAGCATCTGAGATCAGCAGCCGTATGCACCGAAGAGTCGAGACTCGGTGCCTATATACTCGAGAGTCGAGACGACCAGGCGAAAGAGGTAGAGGTAGTCTGGAGTGGTAGAATGTAGAAGAAAGAGGTGGTGATCCGAAAGCTATGGGGGGAGGACAACAGACAACGAAGAAGGTTGTCGGACGCGAGGTTAGGCGAGAGAGGAGAAAGAACCAGATCTCTACCGAGCAATCATTTGGAAATGGCAGGCGAGGTTCGTGAGGAGTCGTGCGCGTGCCACTATTTACATGGCACCTGCCACTTGCCACAAAACTCTTCCTTTGATACGCGTGCGCTCATCAACTCGCAGCCGGACATCATCCACATTTTTCCTTTTTTCCTAAAACAGAAAGTTCCGTCGAACTTACTGAACACATTTCCTTCATAAATTGAAAGCCCTCTATCGTATTATTACTAAAGACACATAGAAAATATTTCTGAGCTTTCTAGTCTTTTGTTCCACTTTCACAAGAGACATTCGTTCAGATTCTCAACGGGTCGATTATATACTTAAAATAGCTTTTCTTGATATCATTAGATACTAATTCCGATATCAGCCGTGGACATGTACCAGTTAGGGGCCGACAATAAACTAAATTACCAATTTGAGGGGGTAGGGGGTCGTACCAAAAACTACAGTTAGTATCAGGGGGGTGGGGCAGTGGAAGTAACCTTAAGAACTTAGATAACGTTTAGAGCGTTTACTTAATATAATTCTGAAAATCACTTTCATATTTCAGACTTCACACTCTTTTCCCCTGCTTTCAAGAAACTTCTCCCTTTTCTCGTTTTTGTCCTTGAATGCGAACTGACTTAATAGAATCCAATAAGAAAATCCAATTATTTTTGAATAAAAATTAATTATTGCTGGTTGAAAACTCTACTATTATATTTTTTGTTCGGAATTCATCTAGTTTGGTTTAAAATTTTACTGTTTAGTTGAAAATACAACCATCTTGTTAAAAAGTCACCTTTTTTATCAAAAATGCAACTAGTTGGTTGAAAGTTGAACTACTTTGTTATGAATTCATTTTTTTTGTTGAATATTCATCTCATCGATTGGAAATTTAACTATTTTGTTGAAAATACGTTTCATTTTTGGTTGAAAATTGATTTTTGTACTGAAAATTCAACTAATACATTTCTGGTTAAAAATTTATCTTTTTTTAGTTGAAAAGTCAACTATTTGGGTGTAAATTCATGTATTTTCTTGAAAATTCGTCTTTTTTGGATGAAAATGATTCTTCTTAGTTAAAAAAATCATATTTTTTGGTTACAAAAGCAACTGTTTGGTAGAAAATTAAACTGTTTTGATTGAGGATTCGAACTATTCTGTTGAAAATTCGAGTTTTTTGGTTGAATTCAATTGTTTTTCATTTTAAATTAAAATATTTTTGGATGAAATATCAACTATTACATGTTTCGTTGATAATTCATATTTTTTTAGTTGAAAATTCAACTGTTTGCTTCTAAATGAACTTTTTCGTTGAAAATTTATATTTTCGGGTAGAAAATTCAACTATATTATAAAAAATTTGACCTTTAGGTTGAAAATTTCAATTTTTTGTTTAAAATTCGTCTTTCTAGGTATAAAAATTAATTTTCTTTGTTAAAAAATCTATTTGGTTGAGAATTCAACTATTTTGGTAAAAATTGGTATTTTTTCGTGGAATTCAACTGGTAGAAAATTCATTTTTATCAGTTTAAAAAAGAATTTTTTGAATTTAATACTTAACTATTCCATTCTTTTAGAACTTACCTCTTTTGATTGAAAACCTAATATTTGGTTGAAAATTAATTTATTTAGTTGAAAATTCGTGTTTTCGTAGAAAGTTAATTCTATTGTTTGAGAATTTATGTTTTTAGGTTAAAAATTCAGCTACTTGGTTTAAATTATATTATATTAATTTATATTCTTTACTGTGAAAAAAGTTCCACTCTATAGCTCGGCTGGGATTCGAACCCACGTGTAGACTAGTAGATCAAAAACCGTCATTCCATCGAAAAAAGCTATTTCCCTACGTTACTCGACAACATAATATCTAAACTCAATTTCTTTGAAAGTTTATTTATCTTATTCAAAATTCAACTATTTTGTTAAATTAATCTTTTTTGGCCAAAAATTAAACTATTCGGTTGAAAATTCATATTTTTAGTTGAAAATTCATCTTTCTAGCTTAAAAATTCAGCTATTTGGTTAAAAATTTAACTATTGGGATGAAAGTTTATTTATTTTGTTGATAATTTAACCATTTTCTGAAAGTCATATTTTTTGATCAATATTCAACTATTTTTATAAAGTAATCTTTTTTTTGTCCTGTTTTGTTGAAAATTCATCCTTTTGAATTGATAATTCATCTTTTATGGTCTTTTTGAGCGATTGAAATTGCTGCAATCATAATTTTTAATCTAAAGTTATTAAATTTGGTGAGTTCGCAATTTAATTGTTTTACTATTGAGGTGTTCAATTGAAATTTTGAATTAGAAGTTTTCAATGTTTCTAGTGTAAAATTGTTCCTTACAATTTCAAATAAAATTATTCAATTTTATACGCTACTAGTTTAAAATTTGTACTTTCTCACTTTACCAATCCCGCAGATTGTGGTTTTCTACCAAAGTGTATATTTTTTTAAAAAGAATTTTGAAGAATACTTTCATTTTGCCGCTGTACAAAGTTAATTATATCTAAAGTGCGCATGCGCGTCCATTGCGCCGATTCGCCAAATGAATATTTTCCAAAGTGCGCATGCGCCATTATTATTCTCGCACAGTCAGTTTGAAAGATATTTTCGACTTTCAGAAGTTTGGAAGAAATTAGAAAAATATTTGATACATTTTCCGAAACCTTTTCAAGTTTGAAAATATTTGTATTCTCTTCAAAACTTCTGAAATTCCTAAATATCTTTTTATTATTTTTGCATTCTCTTGAAACCTTTCAGAATTCTTAAAAAGTTTATTTTTTCGAAATCTTCAAAAAGCTAAATTTTTAAAACCTTTTTTCTAAGAAATATTTTCAAGATTTAACTTATTTTTGAATCGTTTCAAAATCTCTAAATATCTCTAAGCTTATTCGATTTTTTTCTAAAAGTTTGGAATCTTGCAAAATTTAAAAATTCTGCTTTCAAATCATTTACATTCATTTTAAAAATCATATAGGAAATCATTTAAAATGTTTTGAAATATTTTGCAATTTTCTCTTAGAATTTATTCAAGAAAATAAAAACTCATTTGAAATTTCCCATGAATCTCAAGAAAATATTTTTATTTTAAACCTTTCAAAAATCTTAAAAATTACCTAATTTTTTTTGAAATGCTTCAAAAATCTACATTTTTAAAAGATTTTTGAAACCTTTTCAAATTTTAAATTATTTTTAAAATGTTTTCAAAACTTCGAAATATCTTTTAAAATGATTAAAATTTTTAAAAAATCTTTCAAAATTCTCAAAAACATTAAGATTTGTTTTTTATTCTCTCAAGACCTTTTTTGAATTCTTAAAAAGCTTCTAAACTTTTAGTTCAAAATCTTAAAAAGTCTACATTTTCTTAGATTTTTTTTTAAATTTTAGTTTTGTTTACTATAATTTTATTTTTCTCATCTCTTTCAAAATGTGAAAAAATTTACAAATCATAGTGCTGTAGCAAAATGTTAAGAACAGAATTATTTACCAATATTAAAAAATCATTTAAAATTAAAATATTCTCGTTTATAAATGATGCGTAGACACATTTAGAAATAAATTTTATCATGAGAAAGACAACGGGATATAAGGAACAATTTTTCGAAATTCTATTTCAAACGATTTTAAGTAACTTAGGACACTATTTACCGATATATATCAGAAGTGTGTAGAAATCATTTCTCCTTTCACTCGAAAAAATGAATTTCAAAATGATGAGAATGACCTTCCTGAAAAATTGTAAATAATGGCCACATACTTCTATAATTTTGAGTAAATGTTCTATTATATAGCATATAAATAATTTTATTTTTGGTCCTAATCTAGTTGCCATTCTCATATTTTCAAAAGGTCCTGTATTCTCTTCACAGAAAAAACTGAGGTTTCTATTAGAACCAATTTTTGGTTCCAAAGGAGCTGCAACAAAAAGGAACCTCTCTTGCTGAAAAGTTACCCAAAATGATAAATGGTTTCTAAATGAACCCAAAGTATGGACTCAAATGGTTCTAATAGAGCCTTTTGGTTACTTCTGCCTTGACTCACTTCAAAGATTTTACAAGTTAATGATGCACATTTTGCTTTATAATTCGAACTAAATAATATTGCACTGGAAAAAATTTAATGAAGAAACTGAAATCATAGATATTAGTCACTCTTGATAGGAAGATATCGCACCTGAAATGTGACAGTTTTTGAGGCTAAGTTGACAATCCGATGTTTTCCACTGCGCATGCACAAGAAGCGCGGGACTATTTAAAATGATATAATATACACTTGCAATGTTAGGTTAATATTACATTTTTTTAAGAAGCTAGGTGTTTCTATAATTCAATTTAATTTGTTTTGAAAAAGAATTATAAACGTTTGTTAATATTTATCTGTATGACTATTCATAGTATTTATTGATTTTAAATGGGCCCGCGCGTTTCGGTACATGCGCAGTTGAAAACGTCGGCACACGCCGATGAACATCTATCGGATATGAACGAACTAAAAAGGAACCCTTTATAAGAGTTTCTTTAGAACCTAAGTTCTAAATGATCTCAAGTTTTACTTGAGCCGCAACATTACTGATCCCTCAGTTTTTTTTTGTTTTCCAGCCAAATATGCCGGATTTTGATTTTCTCTGCAGGCATATTTCATCGCGAACGAAACAGTCCTTACAATCTTTCGTGATTTTGTAAAAAAATGCGCAGTTTTAAATTGGATGAGATGAAATTTGATGAAATGATGAATTCATGAGATTGATGAAATTTACAAGAATTCTTATGGAAGGCATGCTTCAAAATTCAAAATTTTATATTTGAAAACCTATGCCAGAAAACTTTTTTTGTTCATCCTGTAATATGTCATTTGTGGTATTCATCCAGTTGTTATTTTCATGTTTTCAACTTTTTATGAAAAGGAGGATTTCGAGTCCTGAGAGAAAGACTTCCTGCAAGTAAAGTATTTTGTGCTGCGCTGCAAGACATCAAGATCGTCGTGGAAGGGAATCCACTCTCTATACGAAGTTTCATTGGACGGATATCACGAGCGAGTCTTTCAATTATCTTTATGGGGACCATAATGTAAATTGCTCTGGTGTCAACGACGCGACAGAGGGGTCGAAGTCGATGGTCCAGTGTCGGCTCAGGCCAGGGGTTAAATTCTGTGGCTCACGAGGAGGGGTGTGGAGGACGAGAACCGGATGGGTATTGATCAACCAGGCGGCCAACAAGACGCCGCATCGCGCAGAGCAGGATACCTACTATGCCCACTGGATGCTTTTTCGACGCCCAAGCCGTCGACGCTGCCACCACCGCCTCCGCGACATAGTGCCCTCGATTTCGATATATAACCACTCACTCTATTCAACCCTATGCTCCTGCCATCCACGCAATAGTTCGATCCCTCCTGCTTCCCTTTCATCTCCAAACACGTAACAACCTCTTCCTGTACCCAACACCCTGTCTGATTTATTACCCTCTTTTTCTTGCTAACTTTTCTGCTATACTCTATAAACTACGTTACCAATTTTTTGCTGTTTACCCCCCCCCACTCCGTTGATGACCGTACTTTTGTAGTAACCTCCCCCCACCTGAAAGTTACGTAGCCGTTGGCTACACACGGATTTCACGTTAAAGCTGCGTTTTTTCGCGTTTCTAGTGAGTACACTTGCCAATAAGCCTACATCCCTCCACGAAAGACCTCATTGAACCTGATAGAATTTGTATGAGGATCTATAAGGTTCAAAGAGTTTCAATCTGGCTGCCTGTTAGGAAAAAATTTGCCAGATAGAATATCTGCTGGTTTCTAAGAGGAATTTACATACCTGTAACCAATCTGGATTTCCCATTGCAAAATGAAGTGGTTTCTGTTGGGATTTTACATAACTGTGTAACCAATTGTGATTTCCATTATTGCTCATAGATTTTTTTTTTCTATCAGGTTCAAAGAGGTCTTTCGTGGAGGGATGGTCACACGGAGAAAAATGGATGGTCAAAGTTAGAAAGTCAAAATTTGCAGAGCCAGTCATTCCTTCTATATGGTCGAACGGTCCTTCCAACATTTTTTCGACATAGTCAGAAAGACTCTTATTTTATGGCCAGTCTGACGATTATAAGAACACCAGACTCACTATCAAGGATAACTAAGGTATCCCTTTCGGGATGGTCGAAACGCGGATCTTTTTTTTCACTCATTTCGACCATTCCCGAAGGACTAGAAAAACCATCTCATATGCTCGATTGCTTGACGTTTGCGCGTCAATCATGCGCGTGAAAATTTAAAGGTCACTGGACATAACCCATAACGGACGCGTGGACTGCGTGCTGCTGATAATTAGCGATAAGCAATTTTTTAAGTATTCGCAAGTATTGCTAGTGTTGTGCTCGAGGTGTTTCTCGTGTTATTCCCTGGTGTTCAGAATGTAAACGATCGCATTTGTAAGTATCTGTTTTATATAATTATGTGATAATCGAAATAGTTGATACTGTTATTATTTTTTAGGTTATATTTTAATACAAGCTTAAAGTCATTTCTGATTATTTAAATAATCACTGAATATTCTAGCATTGATTAATGCAGTTTAATCTTAATTTGTAATTGTGAATTTTACAATAAAACTTTATCTTCCAGTTGTCACCTAATCCACATTTAAATCCGCAGAAAGATAGATGGAAGGGTCTAGCTCGTACGTGAAGCTGATGCAGAGCTGGAACTGTGGGGAAAAAATCATTCAAATATTCAGAGGTAATTATAATCAATTTTATATTTTATAGAACTTCACTTATTTGGCTGAAAATTAACGTGATTTGTTAAAAATTCGTCTTTTCTTTTTGTAGACAATTAATCTTAATCGAAAAGGCAACTATTTGGTTAAAAATGTTTGATTTTTGTTGAAAATTGATTTTTGGGATTAAAAACTAAATGCGTCAAGTTAAAATTTAACTACTTTATGGAAAACTGACCTTTTTGTTGAAACTTCATTTTATCGGGTTGAAAATTCCATTATTTTGTATAGAAAATTCACCTGTTTTGAAAATTCAACTGCTTTTTGAAAGATTCATCTTTCTTAATTTAAAATAAATTTTTCACAATGAAAATTTAAGAATGTCATTTTTTTAAACCTACTCTATTTAGTTTGAAAATTTAACTATATGGTTCAAAATTTATGTAGTTTCTTACAAATTTCTTTTTTTGGTGGGAGATTCATAATTTTAGTAGAAAATTTTAATGTTTAGTTGAAAAATGAACTTTTTTAGAATTTCGCTTTTTTTGGAGTAAAAAAATTATTTATTAAACTGAAAATTTAACTATTTTGTTGAGAATGAACTTTTTGGATAAAATTTCATATTCTTGGCTTAAAAATTCTACTATTTTATACAGGAAATTCGTCTTTTTGTCTTTAAAATTCAAAAATTTCTTTGGAAAGACAACTATGCCGTAGAAAAGTTAACTTTTTTGTAAAAGATTAGTCTTTTTTTACAAAATAATTTTTTAAATGAAAAGTCTATGTCTTAAAATGAAAAGTTACCTGTTCCATTTATAATTTTTTTGTCATATTTTAGAACTTTACTTATTTTGTTAAAAATTAATGTGGTTTTTCAAAAATTCGTCTTTTCCTTTTGTAGAAAATTAATGTTGTTTGAAAAGTGATCTATTTGGTTAAAAATGTATGAATTTTCTTGAAAATTTATTTTTGGGATTAAAAACTAAATTTGTGAAGTTAAAATTCAACTATTTGATTGAAAACTGACCTTTTTGTTGAAACTTCATATTATTGAGTTGAAAATTCCATTATTTTATATAGAAATTTCGTCTGTTTTTAAAATTCAACTGCTTTGTAAAAGATTAATTTTTCCTATTTTAAAATTAATTTTTACAGTGAAAATTTAAGTGCTTCATTTTTGTTTGAAAATTAATCTTTTTAGTTTGAAAATTTAACTATATGGTTCAAAATTTATATAATTGCTTACAAATTTCTTTTTTTGGTAAGAGATTCATAATTTTATTAGAAAATTTAAATGTTTAGTTGAAAAATGAACTTTTTTAGAATTTCGCTTTTTTTGGAGTAAAAAAATTATTTCTCAAACTGATAATTTAACTAATTGGTTGAAAATGAACTTTTTCTATAAAATTTCATATTCTTGGCTTAAAAATTTTACTATTTTATATAAGAAATTCGTCTTTTTGTCTTTAAAATTCAAAAATTTCTTTGGAAAGACAACTATGCCGTAGAAAAGTTAAGTTTTTTGTAAAAGATTAGTCTTTTTTTACAAAATAATTTTTTAAATG
>CAKNYM010049553.1:33916-53819 GCA_932195095.1 Andricus curvator
CGACTGCTTATTCTTGTATTCGCAGCTAACCTTGGGGGCTGTTCAGCATGATAGAAAATAAAAAAATTAACACTATCAAAACAAGAATTTTTTTCTTGTCACCATGACATTTTGGTCTGGTCCAGGTTTGGCGCTGATCAGCTAGCCATGATCAATAATTCTAATTTGAGTTTGGAAGGTCTGGCCTGGTCCAGAACTTGTACTGATCAGCTAGTCAGGAATAAAGAAGTTCTAAGTACGAACAGAATTTTTTTTTATATTTCGGAAAGGAGGCAGAAGTCTAGAACGAAAAATTTCAGCTGGATACAATTGTAGTGAAGAATAATTTTTTTCCAAGTTATTAAAAAAATAAAGTTTCATCCCAAGCAATGGAGACGAAACTTCGACTTCGTAACTTATCGTTTCTGTACCACCTCACGTATTTTATATTTTGTGAATTTTAATATTTGTGTTTGCCTTCACTAGATTAATAATAAGAAGATGGTACAAAAGAAGCTAAATCGGGTTTAAAAAATTAACCCCACACATAACCTTCTGATTTTCGAAGAAAGAATTATGATTTCAGCTCTTTTGGGAAGACATAATTAGATCCAAGTGGGATATATTTACCCGACTGGCCCTGATTGAAAAAAAAAAAAATAATTTAAAACGATTTTTCAAATCAGATTCAAAAGGCTGCACATGATCCAAATTCAACCAATATATAGATTTCATTTATGTGTTTTATTCGGGGCCTAATGGGGTCAATCGTTTCCAATTGGTTCAAATTATTTTCTTCTAGAAAAATGACTAGCCAGCGACTGACCGGCCTCCAATTAGGAACTGACTAGCCAATAATTAGCGGCTGATCAGCGGATAACTAGCGGCTGACCAGATGGTCTGGCTTTGGTCTAGCCAAAAAAAACATTACACTCTCGGCCAGGCCCAGACCAGACTGTCTGGTCAGCGTCAAGACTGGAAACCAGACGGTCTAGTCTCGGCCAGTCCAGCGCCAGAACATTTTTCCACACGGGTTTCACCAATTTAAAATTTGATTCAAAAATATTTGCAAAATTATCACTTATAGAATATAACAAATTCATTTAAAATACCATATTGATTTCAAAAGCCCTAATCCGCATGTTATTAAAAAATTAATTTTTTGGTCAAACCAATCAAGATACGAAAAAATGTTAACAAGCAAAATTTTTCATCTCAAATACATCTACAAATTTTTTTTTGATCATTTTTTAATGAGACGCATAGTTTTTGTGTTAATCGTGAAAAATTTCATTGAACATTTAAAAATTCCATTTCTGGATCAAGCTATGCAAGATACGAACAAATATTGCGAAACAAAACTGTTAATCTGAAACATCAATGAGAAATAGTGTTAATGAGAAATATTATAATTAAAAAATGTTCCAAAAACACAGTAGGAATATTTTTAGTTCCTTCATTTAAAATGTTTTTTTTTAAGTTTAGTGGATCAATATACACTTCAATTGAATAGGGATTCATATTCACCACTCTTGTTTAGCAAGTATAACATAAGTTCTCCTAACTTCTTAAAATAATGCCTACGTAAGTCGATTATTTTGATTGCTTTCCGCCCTAAAAACATTACTTGGGGTGCCAAATACATTTGAAACAATGTCTCCATTTATGACACAAAATGCATAATTGGTTACCTTATCCATCAGACTACAAGTCCCCTGCATGTAAAAAGGTATTTACATGAAGAAGTAACTCTGTGAGAAAAAAGAAGGTTATTCCAGTTGACCTAAGTCAAATATCCAAATATTATCCCGTGGCCTTTGGCAGGAGCGTAGAGGGAACCTCCCCTATACGGGAAGAGGCCGCAAAATTATCATGTCCCACCGGGTGCAACAAAGACTAGTTACGGCTCTGCGTACAACTTGGCACTTCTAAGCGATCTAAGCATTCGGAAATTATTGATCTTAAAATACAGATATTTTCAGGGTTGGAAATTCGAATATTTTTTTTAATTTCGCCTTTTTGGTTTCAAAATTTATCTGTCTTAGTAAAAATTTAATCTTTTTTGGCTAAAAATGCAATTGCTCGGTGGGAAATTAATCTTCTGTGGTGGTCGATTCAACTATTTTGTTGAAAAGTTCTCGAAAACTCATATTTTTTGGTTCGAAATTGAACTACTTGGTTGGAGGTTGAACCGCTTTGTTGAAAAATAATGATTGTTGTATAGATTCATCCTTTCAGTTGAAAATTTATACCTTTGGTTGAAAATTATTATTTTTTTTCAAACTGAAAATTTAACTTTCATTTGAAAATTCGTCATTACTATGTTAGTTTAAAATTCATCTCTTTGGTTGACAGATTAACTATTTTGTCGAAAATTGATATTTTTAAATTGAAAATTCATATCTTTGGTTGAAAATTTCTTTCATCAACTGAAAATTTAACTTTCATTTGAAGATTCATAATTACTTTGTTAGTTTAGAATTGATAAAAATTCATTCTTTTGGGTTGAACGTTTATCTCTTTGGTTCCAAATTCAACTATTTGATTAAAATTTGTGTGTGTGGAAAACTGATCTTTTTGGTTTGAAATGTCCTCTTTTTTATTTAAAAATTAACTTTTTTGTTCAGAATGTTTATTTTTGGCTTGAAAATTCAACTGTTTTACCGAAAAATTGTCTTTTGGCTTAAAAGGTCAACAATTTCTTTGAATTTTTTCTTTCTTGTCTGTAAGATCTTTATTTGTTGAAAATTTGTCTTTTCAGTAGGAAAATTAATCTTTTTAGTGAAAAATTCACCTCTTTGGTTGAAAATTCAACTGTATTCTGAAAGACCAAATATTTGGTTTGAAAATGCAACTTTTTTTGTTTAAATTTTAATCTTTTTCGGCACAAATAAATTAATTTAAAATTTTTAAATTTCAATCTGAAATTATTTTTCAGCCACCCTGAATGAGCATAGGCAATAATAGTATATTTCATGTAAAAAGTGCGAAAAGTAGGCATTTCCGAACGACTGTGAAGTTTACAGCACGAGCCAGCGGCGAGTCAAAAACAAACCAAAGACGAACCAAATGCTGCAAACCTCACATGAGTCAGATCTACCTACTTTCGTATTTATTGTTACACACAATATTTTTTTCTGGGTAATTTTCGATTTGAGAAGCAATGAAAACAATATTTCCAGGTGCATTTTTCGGTAATTGATGGTAACTTATAAATTCGGGTTTGTCCAATCACCACTCACAATAAGTCTACGTTATCCATGGATCATCTATAATGGGTCACTTTCTCAAAAATGGTGATTGGGTATGGTTACTCAAAAAGTGTCCCATGGTCAGTCATAAAGGGGAGGCAGAAGATATTACCAATATTTCAAAAAAAATGTAGGAAAAGTGAACGTTCAATGCATGTGTGACAAAATTCATTTTTTTTTTACATTAGAGGTCAAATGATGTCGGTATGGACGGTGGTTGCATTTGGCATCGAACGCTGTTTAGCTGTCTCCCGCCCATTTACTTTCAACGGATCAAGTGGAGCTAGTCGAGCTATTAAGGTCATTTTTGGTTTCTGGGCATTAAATGCCATTTATTACTTTCCATCGTTGCTGAATGGTCATGCTGTGACGACAGGTATAATTCGCATTTTACATAACTATATCGCGAAATTTTACACTTATTTTCAAGACGTAATTTTTAAAACTGTTCCAGATACATTTGTTTACTGTACAATTGAAAGCACTTCGATAACCTGGATGGCCTGCCCGATTTCGATAATTGATTTTTGTCGTTCCACAGAATTTATAGCGTTGTTCTTTGTTCCGATGATTGCAGTTATACTTATAAACATTTTAATATGGATGACAATTGGTAACAGGTTGCAAAATTCTTCAAATCTTTTTTCTGTTGAAAATTCTCAAATTACTCAGAGCTCTAGGGAGTCAAATAGAATTATGTGTAAGTTCAGAATATCAGCTAGTGAATCATACTATAATAGTTATAATAATAATTTTAATAATAATATGGCAACCCCCTCGCCCGAGAGCTCCGGTTCTTGCAGTCAGCCACGTTGCATTGGGCTAAATCCTCGATGCTACGAATTGTGCGGTTACGTTACCAGTATCGCGCAGTGCCACCCACAATAGGCCTCCCTTGAATGGAGACCATGGTTCAGTTGAGAGTGACAATAGGACCGAACCGAGGCGACAACCAAGCAATGGCCCTGGACAAACGCGAGAACATCTTTTTAAATGGTCGGACCAACTCACGAGCGACATCCTTACCTGTTGGCAAGGAAGCTAACTAGCGCCAAGAGGATACATGCTGAGGTTACATGAACGTTGGGTCAATATACACCCGAAACATGCTTATGACACCTCAGTATTTACGAGATCAGGTATCCTTCTTATGTCGAGAGGGATATGAAGCTCTTCATCAACAAGAAGAAAATCAACATTCTCTAGCGAACATACCACCCATTCCAGCAAGACCATCTTTACAGATAGCCGATAATGACAACATGAGAACTAGGAGATCGAAAATCCACTAAAAAGTCTTTCTTAGGATGGAAAAATTAGCTGAAGCGAATACTGCTCTCCCCAGTTTGCTCCCCGAAGATGTTGATCTCTGGAATCTGAACTGTGTAGTTTACGAGAAGGCGGTCTCCTTGCTTAGCGACAATCGAAGTAATGATACTTCAGTAAGCCTTAGCAATACTCCCGAGCTCATTGCACAGCTTCAGTTTAAAATTAAACCGACGACATGGCATGCATCTAATGTTCAGTGCGTGATTAGCTACATAATATCAGATAGAAAATTCACTCCAAAAGTTAGGACTCTTGCTCAAAACTTAAGGAAAGCAAATCTCACACTGAACAAATGTAAACTGTTGGCTACCAAGCAGCACTGGACGCAAAAAATAAGAGCTCTTTCAACAGCCAAAGAGTGCCTTGAACGGTGGGTTAAGTGGATTCAGCAAAATTCCACCTTTTCTACTCATCCTTCCCGTCTGTACAATAAAACGTCATGTTCCGGCTACAGCCTGCTCAGTTCTAAATAGCACAAATTCACTTATATGCAACTCGTACATCAACATGAAGTCGTCAATGCAGCGGTATTCTTATAACGTGCCCCTGATAGGGCCGCAGAGTAGCTTGGTCTCCCATTTGATTCCAGTGACACTACACATAGACCAGCATCACTAACACCTTTGGTGTTTAAAATCCGTGTACAGGAAGCAGAACATTCGCTTCTACTAAGAGAAAATGCTGATAAGCCCCTTCACGGTAAATTCTGTGGCATTATACGTAGATCAGAGCTATCGACGACTGAGGGATTTCTTTTTGCCTGACAAGGCGGCGTTATAGACACTTTAGTTCATAGCAAGCGCATAATGAATGTACCTGTAGGCGATATCAACTGACGAGTATGCAATCAAGAGCCAGAAACACTTGGACATGATTCATAATTTTATTTCCAAAATTATTCTTTTTGGTTGAAAATTTAACTATTTTGTTGAAATTCTCTATGAAATTAATTTTGTTAATTGAAAATTTAACTATACGATGTTTTGTTATAAATTGATCTTTTTTAGTTGCAAAATAAACCATTTGGTTGACAATTCGTACATTTTGTTGAAAATTCGTCTTGTTTGGTAGAAAATTAATCTCCTTGGCAAATATTCATTTTTTTCGTTCAAATATTTAATTATTTGGTTGAAAGTTGAACTACATTCTTTTGGTAATCGATTTATCATTTTAGTTGCAAATTCATCTCTTTGGCTGAAAATCGAACATCAGCATTCTCTATGAAATTACTTTTGTCCACTGAAAATTTAACTATTCTAATTTTTGTTTAAAAATTGATCTTTTTCAATTGTAAATTTAACTATTTGATTGAAAATTCATATATTATGTTAAAGCGGTACCGGTTGGCTTACAATTTGCTGTACCTTGGTTCAACCATTGCCAATACTATCATTAACAATGTAATGGGTACTTTGTGAGTACATACATATTTTTTGCAGGAAGACGAATATTTTAAAGCACAAATCGTTATGGAATCATATTCGATCCGTTGATATACACAAATCTTAAAAATCCTAAACTATCATTGGGTTGTGTGAATACAAAACTTCTATATTTCATAGTTTCTATTGTCGTAAATAGAAAAGGAAAACAAGGAGATTATTTTTGATAACTGATGAAAATTTATGAAAATTGTGAATATTCTTTGAAATCTATATTGATTTCCGGGCAAAACACGAGCAAAACCTAAATTTTTTTGTTGTGTTTTGGTAAATAAATGTATTTGAAAAAAAATTGTCAGACTGGACATCTGTAACTTCAGCCCAATTCAAGTATCGTTTGTGATAAGAATTCGGATCAAGCAAACAATTGTCAACTATGCATATTAAATGTTTTCAATTAAAGAACATTATTGGCTAATTGTGACTATTTTTTTATTTTGGTAATTTTATCATTTAGTTCTATTTTTTTTCAACGATTTGTGAAATACGGCTTGTCAGTCATGCTATCAATTAATCACGAAGAAATTAAATTTTATATAATATATTTGTATATATATATATATATTATATATATTATATATATATGGCCAACGGCCATACCACGCTGAAAAGCCCAGTTCTCGTCAGATCACTGAAGTTAAGCAGCCTTGGACGCGGTTAGTACTTGGATGGGTGACCATTCAAGAATACTGACATGAGTGCTGTTGGCACATCGTGGGTGTGGTGAGCCCACACTTGTAGTTATTTATAACTACAAGAAAAACCTAGAAACACTACCCGAATCGGGTAGTGTCACGCCTACCCTGAAAGGGAAATGGTTTAATGGAACATTTTAATGCCAATAAGGTCTTTTTCGTTTCTTGAGAATCTCATGCTTCAATATTCTCGACTTTTTGGCAATGTCCCTAAATATTGTCAAATTTTAGAATATCTTATACTAATTAATGATTTTCGATTTTAACTGTTAGAAATAGTTTATTAACAAGATTCAAAACTTTAGCTGAAATCAGACTTTTTCTTCCCTCATTTTTTGAAGCCCAATATTTACTTTCGCAAAAACTGCTTATGCTCAGCATGAAACACCCTATACTATATTGGAAAACATATTTTTGATTAAAGTTAACATATAGTGGACAAAAATCCAAAGTAAAAAATGTTTGTTTTGAGTCACATTCAAAAAATGACGATTTGAAAAATAATTATATTTTAAGTTCTCCAAATCCCCAAATCAAACATGTAAATCAGAGAGGGCGGCAGAAGATATTAAACGATTGCAGAAAAAATGAGAGCGTTTTAAAAAGACAATGATTCAGCATTTTGAATAAGGTGCCTACTTAAGAAATAAATATTGTTTTATAATATTGATTTACCCACTGAATAATAATTGGAAAAGAAAGGAAACAATATTCAGAAGTTCCATTTTGCGGAAATTCCGTTTTGACAAAGTTATGATCATTGTATCTTCTAAAGCTAATAACGTAGATTACTATTAAAAATTTGTCGAAATTTTCTTTAAAATGGTGTATTAATTTTTAACTAACGCAGGTATTTCAATTTCTGTTCTTTACCCTAATTTGTTTTTTCTTAAATAATTTTTTTCCTCCGAAACACGAAAATTCACTTTTTTTATAAAAGCGACAAAAGATACGACAACAGTAAAAAAACAAGATAAATTCTTTGAAGAAGAACTAAAAATAGCCTGTCGGAGCTTTTCTCTATCTCGCTTATTTAAAGAATTTTGTATTCAAATATTATTGATACAGAATGCAATTATATTTTTTCAAGTTGATACGATTTTATTATGTGATTTTATAGTTATTAAGATATTTTTGGGGAAGAATGATGGAAGACAAATTGAGTATAAGTTAAAAATGTGTTTTAGAATTGTAGTGTGTATAATGCAACGAGAGCTTTGGCGGATGCAAATCGTAAAACAAACCCAACGGCTGATCATAAGACAAAAAGACGAATGCATCAACTCATCACAAAGATAGGCTGGGCAAGAGAGTACGCGTCCCGCATTCAGTGTGTGATTGACTACATAACATCTGGCAGGAATTTCACCGCCAAGGTTCGACAGTTCGCACGCGAACTGCGAATCCGTTATCACACACTTAACAAGTCAAAGCTGCTAACTATCAGGCAGTATATTGTTGACAGAATACGGGTACCATCTGATGCTAGGAGAAGTCTCGAGCGGAGGGAGAGGTAGGTCAGAGAAAACCAACAGTTTTTCTCTGACCCATCTCGACTCTTCCAAGATCCTCCAGTTACTGTTGACCATCCGCCCAAACCAGAGGAGGTCGAAGCATTCTGGAGAGAAGTCTACGAAGTCCACCATCCACTTGAAGAAGGCTCAAAGAACATAAATAGTTTTAAGGAGCTGTGCAATGCCCGCATTTTCACCTCATATCTAGAGTCGGAAGAGTCCATTCCTGCTTATCAATAGATGTGTCTGCAAAGACGCAGCTTCCTACTAGCGCTTCCTATCGATGGCCTGGATTGATTACCGGAAAGTTTTCGATTCAATCTCCCATAGACTTAGCATCTGTCTGTTGGAAAGCTCGAAGGTTCATCCGCACATCATGAGGTGCATTGAGAGATTGATGCCGCTCTAGAAAACAAGATTTACTATCTCGTCTGGAAAACGTCATGTGACAACTAACACCATCACCTTTCAGAGAGGTGCCTTTCAGGGCATTAGCCCTGAAAGTTTCATTAGCCCACTCCTCTTTTGCCTCACATTATTGCCACTATCTCTCACACTTCGCTATTTCGAAGGGTACTTCTGCGACAAACCTGGAAATCGAAAGCATAATGTCACTCATGTATTTTACATGGATATTCTTAAGATCTATGCTAAGATAAAGAGCAACTACATCTAGCTCTGGAGATTGTCGACGAATACACTCAGAAGATTAGAATAAAGTTTGGGTTAGAAAAATGCGCCAAGGTTTATTTGAAGCGAGGAAAACCTAATGGCATCTCCGAAGAACCTGAGCTCGTCGACAGAATCGGTATTACAGCTTGGCGCTAGAGAGACCTGTACATACCTGGGCGTGCCACAGAGACGCATTCAGGACGTGACATCTATGAAGGATACTCTCCGAAGCAGATATAAATGTCTCCTTCGACGGATTTGGTCTTCCGAACTGTCCGCGAAGAACAAAGTATCTGCAATGAACATGCTTGCCGTACCGGTAGTACTCTATTCATTTGCAGTGGTTCCGTGAACGGAGAACGAGCTCAGGTCCCTCGATATCGGGTCACGAAAGGTTATGCACATGCACAAAAGTATGTGCCTTAAGTCTTCTGTTCCGCGACTTTACATCTCACGCCGTCAAGGTGGTCGCGGAATACTGAATCTTGAATGTCTTCACAACAGGATTATTCTGGGTACAGCACATATAGTCGACGCAAATGGACGAGATCCTCTTCTTGAAATGGTCAGAAAGCACGAAGAAGTGGGCAAAAGAGCATTTCTGTACAAAACAGCGGAGGAGGCTACTGAAACACTCGGCCTTGATTTCAATATCAGGGATGAGCAAAATGCATAAAATCTTATCCATCTCGAGTAATCACTCCAAAAGGCCCGGATTAAGAAAGCAGATGAGAAAAACTCCCGCAAACAGCTCCTCGACAAGAGAATGCACGGCATCTTCCACATAAATGTAAAGGATCGGTCGATGTCGTATGATCTGACGTTTGCTTTCCTTAAATCACCCGGATTGAAGTCGAGCACGGAGGGTTTCATTTTGGCGTGCCAAGACGGTGTCATTTCCACTTCAGCATACCGTCGCCACATTTTGAGTCAAGACATTCCTGATGATAGCTGCAGAGCGCGTCATGCACACTCCGAGCATCTAGGACACATACTATCTAGTTGTCAAACTCATGCGGAAATGACCTACATTCAAAGGCACAATGCGGAACTCAGAGTGCTTTATAATCATCTCTGTCACTCTTGCGGCATCGGCCCGAATACCGCTCCACCAAATGCTCCTAGGGAAATAGAGTCATTTGTCAGAAATAAAACGTGCCGCATATACTGGAACCAGTTGACAAAAACATCATAGCTAACGAGAATGAAAAGAAAGAGAGATATAAAGATCTTATGAGGGAGTTGCGACGGCTATACCCAGAATATTTTGTTGAGCCAGTCGTCCTGATCATCTGTGCTCTTGGATGTGCCAAGCTTGCACTGGTTAATAACCTGAAAAGCAGACCTGCGTGTCAAGAAAATGCTAAGACACTTGCGGGAAGAATGCAGAAGGCCAATACTTTCATAAGGGTCATCCTTGGATCGCTCCGTGTCCTGAGGGTGCGAAAGACTTTTTTCGGATCATCGCATTGAGTCAATCGCAGACTGTAACCACCTATCTCACGGTCGTGAGACGTGGTTACAGCTGAGATTTTACCGCGATTTCGCTGGGAGCAGGTGCAGTTTTTCAGATTAGCACGCGCTCTCGACGAGATCCCTCGGTTGTCCTCAGGACAAACTTTTAATTGTATATTATTGCGGATGGAAGACTAAGAGAGCTATTAAAAGATACAAGACTCATGAGGGGTTCTGAATGCAATACTGAGCATTACCTTCTAGTCTCAAAAATAAAATTAGGTCAGGGATAAAGAAGAAAGAAAATCAAAAAAAAAACTCAACAGATGCGAATCAAAATTGAGAACTTACACAAACCGGAAGTGTGAATAGATTTTTGGAATAAGACAAACGAACGCATGGATACGGTAACTTGGGAGGAGCTTATAAGCAATAAAGATATAGAGGGCGCATGGCCTATGTTGCGAAATATCATTGTTAAAACTGCGACCAAAGTGTGTGGTACTGCGGTTGTAGGAAGAATGTCTGGTGATGCATGGTGGAATGATGAATCCTGCGCAGCCGTCCACGAAAAGAAACAAGCGTATCTAAGAACGTTGAATATGACAGGCCTCAGCGATGATAAGAGGAATACACTTGAAAATTATTACAGAGAGAAATAGAGGAAAGTAAAACTACTAGTCAAAAAAAGTAAATATAAAATCGGAGAAAAAAAAATGCAAAACGACTTCGAAGGAAGCAAAAAATGGTTCTAAAATTGATGAAGGGAAATGAACAGAGTTTGTCAGCATGATAAATAGCAAGGGTGAAATGCTATATGATACAGACGGGAAACTAGACGCTTTGAGAGATTCTTTCAAGAAATTATTGGCAGACGAAGCTATAGGGCACCACATCTGCAATATAGAAACCGATGCGTTGCAAAACGCAATTGAGAAAGTCTGTGTCACTAAGGTTAGGGATATATGTGATTAAGAACTTAAAAAATGCTAAGGCAGCTGGTATAGACAGTATTAACGCTAAAGTGCTCAAATACGGTGGCGTGTACATACCTCACAGGTTGTGCGAATTGATAAATTTATGTATTGAGATCGGAGAAGTTCTAGATGATTGGAAAAAGGCATTTATCGTCCCGATATAAAAAATCAAAGGAGATAAAAACAAATTTCATCATTACCGAGGTATCAGCTTATTAAGTACCGTAAGTAAAATATACTTAAAAATACTTATTCGTAGGGTAATGAAAAAAACAAAAGAAAATATATGGGAAGTCCAAAGTGGATTTATGCCAGGAAGATCATGTACGGATAAAATATTTAGCCTAAGACAGATCACAGAAAAAAGTTTGAGAGTAGGAAAGAAAGTTTTCTGTGCCTTTGTTGGCCTAGAAGAAGCATTTGACAAGGTGAATAGAAGTGAACTTTGGAAAGTCCTCAAAGAGTACCGAGTCAATAGATGGCCCCTACAAGCAATAAAAACAATATATGCAGGTAGCAAAGCAAGTGTAAGAGTTAATGGGAAACTGAGTGACTGGTTGGATATTATCCAAAGCGTTAAACAAAGATGCGTTATGTTGTTTTGGTTATTTATCATATTTATGGACAAGTGTCAAAGAACAGCCCTCGTCGACGAAGAAAGTGTAGATCTCGAAACAGTGAAGGTACGTGGGTTAGCTTTCGCAGATGATAATGTTGTTATGACAGAATCAATTGAGAACTTGCAAAGAATGTTAAGCAAATTAAATACATGCATGAAGAACATGGGGCTCAAAATTAACGTAAATAAAACAAAAATTATGGTGTTTCAAGAAAAGGTGAGAAAACAATATGCAACATTGTCCTGAATGATGAGAGAATAGAACAAGTTGATAAGTACGTATATCTGGGTACACTATTCACTAGTGACGGATAGATAGAGGGGGAGTTAAATAGGCCCATAAACGAGGGTGGCAAGGTTATCGGTAGAGCAGGTTCCATTAACAGAAGCGAAAATATATCAAAAAAGCTGAAATGGCAATACATAATTTTATGTTTGTACCGACTGTGCTGCACGGTAGCGAGACATGGACCTGTCAAGAAAAGGTTAAGAGTAAAATTAACGCGATTGGCATGAAATCTCTGCGCACAATATGCGGGAAACACTGATGGACGATGTGAGATAATCCTCAAAGAATGTGGTACAGAAGAGACACTAGTTGACAAGAAGCTAGAGAAGTCACGTCTACCTCGAAAGGGAAATGGCTTAATGGTATGATAATAATTATTATATATATATATATATAATTTGAAAAAAGAGTTAAACAACCACCGCAGGGTCCCACTGAGAGCAACTGTCATCTCAAAAAACAATGTCAATAGCCCCCAGTAGAACCGCGGTAAATCACACCTATGGCCACGTCTCACAACTATGAGATAGGTGGTGACAGGGAACGACGAAATCACAACGACAGGCCGGCGAAACCCTCGTGTCTTGAGGACACGAAGCGACCCAAGGATGACAGCTTTCTGCATCCATCTCGCAAGTGCCTTGGCATATTTTTGGCACGCGTGTATGGCTTTAAGGTTACCAACCAGTGATAGTTTCGCACCTCCGAGAGCACCTATCACAAGGAAAATTACTTGCACCGAATATTTTGGGTACAGTCGTTGCAGCTCTCTTTTAAGGTGCGCAACGGAGACTGCTGCCCGAAAATCTTAGTTCCAGAAAATTTGGCACTTCTCGTTTCGGACAATTAACTCTATCTCCCTTAAAGCGTTCGGCAGGGCAGGGTCGCGACTAACACCGTACGAGCGACGAAGATGGTAATAAAGCACTCTTAGGGCCGCATTATGTCTATAGATATACGTAGTTCCTGCGTGGGTCAGACACCCTGATAGTATGTGTTCTAGGTACTCAGCGTGTGCATGACACGCCCTGCACCTATCACTGGGAACTTCTTGACATAAAATGCGGTCACGGTATGCTAAGGTGGAAATGACACCGTCCTGGCATGCGCAAATAAAACCCACTGTACCTGAATTAGGCCCTGATGATTTGAGGAAAGCAAAAGTTTGCTCCTTCGACAAGAACTGTTTTTCTACATTGCTGTGAAAGTTTCCGTGCATTTTCTTGTCGAGTAGCTGTTGGTGAAATTTACATCCTCTGCTTTCTTCACTTTGGTTTTTAGAAGTCAAGCATCTAGATGAAGTAATGCACTCTCCTTACTTCTGATGTTAAAATTCAGGCCAAGGGTCTCGACCACTTGCTCCGCGGCTTTGTAAAGGAACGCTCCTTCGCCAATCATCTCATGGTTCCTGACCATTTTTAGGAGAGGATCTCTGCCATTCGCAACGATGTAAACTGTACTTAGAAAAATCCGGTTATGAAGACACTGGAGATTCAGAAGTCCGCGTCCGACTTGACGGCGTGAAATATATAATCGCGGAACTGACGAATTGATATGCAAGCTTTTATGCATATGCATGATCTTACGTGTAATGACATCAAGGGCCTTAAGCTCGTTCTTCGTCCATTGAACTACCCCAAACGAGTAGAGTAGAACCGGGACGGCAAGCATGTTAGTCGCAGATACCTTGTTCAACGCCGACAGATTGGAAGACCAAATCTGTCGAAGAAGATGCTTGTATCTACTTCGGAGAGACTCGTTCACTGATGTTGCGTCCTGAATGCGGTTTTGAGGCACGCCCAGATATGTATAGGTCTCTCCAGTATTAAGATGTCTGATAACACTTATATCCACAAGCTCAGGGTCCTTGGGAACGCCAGTAATCTTTCCTTTCTTCAGATTAATTTTGGCACACTTGTCCAAGCCAAAGTCCATCCCAATCTCTCCTGTGTAGTTCTTGACAATATTTATAGCAGTTTGAAGTTTGCTTCCACCAGAGGCATAGATCTTCAGGTCATCCATATAAAATACATGAGTGACCTTATGCTCGCGCTGATTAGTGTCGCCACAGAGGTATCCAGGAGAATTTCGTAGTGCGAGAGATAGAGGCAGAAGTGTGATGCAAAAAAGCGAAGGGGTCATGGTATCACCTTGAAAGACGCCCCTCTGGAAGGTGACGTTGTTCGTTGTCACACGATAATTTCTAGATGAGATAGTAAATCTAGTTTTCCAAAGAGGCATCAATCTCTCTATGCATCTCACTGTGTGTGGATGTACCTTCAAGCTTTCAAACAGACAGATGATAAGTCTATGAGAGTTTGAATCGAAAGCTTTCCGGTAGTCAATCCAGGCCATTGACAGGACGCGCTGATGGGCTGCAGCGTCTTTACAGACACACCTGTCAATTAGCAGGTTCTCTCGACAGCCTGCTACACCTTTTTTCGAGCCACGTTGTTCGTACATATCTCGCCATACAGGCTCAATTCGTCAAAGAATTCTGTTGTTTAGGACAGCTGTAAAGATCTTATACAGTGTGTTCAAACAAGTTATTGGCCTGTAATTCTCTGGGTTGGACAAGTTGCCTTTTTTCGGCAGGAGTATAGTGCATCCTAACACCAGCCACTGCGGAATTGGCGTCTCCGACTTTAAATATGAAGTGAATATGCGGGCCAAATGTTGGTGTGTAAAAGTAAACTTCTTCCACCAAAAGTTCTTGATACAATCTGGTCCAGCAGCGGAAAAGTTGTTCGTGCCTCTAAGTGCTTTTTTCACCTCTTCGGCAGTGATTGATGGACATTCCTCCTCAGATTTTATGAGGTTGTCGCAAAACTCCTTGAAGCGTATGTTATTGTCAGTATCTTCTTTCAACTCTAGTGTTTTCGGGATTTTGTACACCTCTCTCCAAAAAGTCTCTGCCTCCTTGGGCTTAGGTGGATTTTTTACAGAAACAGGTAGATCGCTGAAGAGGCGCGATGGGTCAGCGAGAAACTGTTGATTCTCCCTGATCCATCTCTCCCTCTTCTGTATTCTCCTCCTTGCGTCAGATAACAGCCGTATTTTGTCAACAATATGCTGCTTGATTGTCAGCAGCTTTGACTTGTTTAGTGTGTGATTCAAGATCCTTAGTTCTTGGGCGAACTTTCGAACCCTTTCCGTAAACGGTCTACCGGATGTTATGTAGTCAATCACACATTGAAGACGGGACTCATTCTCTCTTGCCCATCCAATCTTCTTGTTCAGTTGATGTAAGCGTCTTTTGTTCTTTTGATCCATCGTCGGTTTCAGCCTTCGATTTGAATCAGCCAAAGCTCTCGCAGCACCATAAACTGAGTAATTGATGGTCCAGAGGTCGGACTCTTGCGAGATATCTCCACGAAGGTTGGCATCCATTTCAGCCAGATCTTGGAGCTTAGGAGGAATTTGCATGTTAATGTTCCTTCTTGTAATGAAATTGCGACCATCTCTCAGAAGGTGCCTGCTTTCTGCGGTTGGTCTCAATGTCGCTTCCTCATCTTCGTCTGCAGCTTCATAAAGCAGCGGTTGGGGAAGCGCTCCGCGCACATATCCATTTTTCCGGAGTTTGTCGGCTTGATTTCGCAAAGACTGATGCGAAACGTGCTGAAGCTCTGGGTGTTTTTGGCACCACAGAGTGTGCATACGCGCCATAAAGCCTCGGTGAACAGGGATAATGCTGGCATCGTAGCAGTCTAGCAAGTCATCCTTGAGTTGATCCGTCCACTGAATGTGGGCGTTTCGCCGGTTTGTCGTTGTGTTTCCATCTAAATTATTTTCAGCACCCCGAACTCTAGGCTGATCGGCATTGTTTGCCGACCCATTGTCGGGTGCTCTGCGCGTTCGATTGTCTTGAACCGCATCTGCAACATTTTGGTGTTTTGGTGGTTTTATTGTTGTTCCCACGAGCAGCTAGGGAAAGGGTTAGTCCATCCTTGTAGAGCCCCGCGTGCAAGGATAAGGCTGATACTCTGAGAGGTCGCCCGGTATCCCAGAGTCACCGTTTGAGACACCTAACCCAGGTGCCATTCAGCTTTCGGCACGGTTGTTACGCCTTCGCTTAGGAGTTATTCCTTCGGGACCATCCCTGGACAATTGTCCGCGACTGCTTATTAATTATTGTAACAATATTCAGCAGAAACCCTTGGTACAGGGACCCACTATTCGCAACCCAAAGACGCGTTCGGTGGCTTTGTCATAGGCGCTTCGGTTCTATTCCAAAGGAATCGAAATCGAATTTCAGCCAGATCTTGGGGCTTAGGAGGGACTTGCATGTTAATATTCCTCCTTGTACTGAAATTATATATATATATATATATATATATATATATATATATATACTAAAGCTTGAGGTATCAAATTGTTGCAGCTATTTCGATCTACGATTTCAACTTAATATGATTCGCTTTAGAGGATCAATAAAAATTAAGGAGCACAACTTCAGGGCGTACTAGCATCAGTATGCAAAACAGAATGACAAGAGTAGTAAAGTAAGTAAAGTAAGAAAGTAAACCACGAAAGAAAGCTATACTTTTAAATGTTATTCTGAACACAGAGTTTCATTTAGAGTTGAGAAAGAATTATTAAAATAATAAAAAAGTGATTGATGGCGTTAATAATAGTCCAGGTGTTCAAAATACGTCTTCCTCGGGGAAGTTGTGTTCATAACTGAAATTCAGGACACCCTCATGAGTTTTCAAAGGTCTCGTCATTTTAAGAAGTAAACCCGGTAGACCAGGTGTTTGAAAACATTTTCCTCGGGGAAGTTGTGTTCATAACTGAAATCTAAAATACCCTGATCGGATTTCGAAGGTTTCGTCATTCTAAGAAGTAAACCTGGTAGTCCGGGAGTTAAGAATACATCTTTCTCAAGGAAGATGTGTTCGTAACTGAAATTTAAAACACGCTGATTTGTTTTTTGAAGGTCTCGTCATTCGAGGAAGTAAACCTGGTAGTATGGGTGTTAAAAATACTTCTACCTTGACCCTTCCCCTTCTAAGGTGCCTTGTACTTCAGTTTTGGACACAACTTCCTAGGAGAAGATGTATTTTCAATACCTGGACTACTGGGTTTACTTCCTTGAACTACGAGACCTTGGAAAAATGCTTAGGGTGAATACAATTTCAGTTCTGAAGGCACCTTCCTCGGAGAAGGTGCATTCTGAATATCTGGGCAACCAGGTTTATTTCGTAGAAGGAGGAGACCTCGGAAAAATGGCCACAATGCCTTCTACTTCAGTTCTGGATACAACTTCCTAGGGGAAGATGGATTTTGGATACCTGGACTACCGGGTTTACTTCCCAGAACTGCGAGACCTTGGGAAAAAGGTTAGGATGAATACAATTTCAGTTCTGAAGGCACCTTCTTCAAAGAAGATGTATTCTAAACCCCTGGACTACCAGATTTACTGCTTAGAAGGACGAGAACTTGGAAAAATAGCTAGGTTGTCTTCTACTTTACTTCCTAGAACTACCAGACCTTGAGAAAATGGTCAGGGTGAATACAATTTTAGTTATGAAAGCACATTCCTTGAAGGAGATGTACTCTGAAGAACGAGACGTTGGAAAAATAATCAGGGCAACTTAAATTTCAGTTCTGAATGCACCTTCCTCGGAGAAGATGTATTTTGAACACCAAGACTACCAGATTTACTTTTCAGAATGACTAGACCTTCGAAAATCGGTTGAAGAATCTTAAATTTCTATCGTGAACACAACTTCGACGGGATAGATGTGTTTTAAACACCTGGGCTACCAGGTTTACTTTTTAGAATGGCAAGACCTTCGAAAAATGATCAGGGTAGCTATATTTCAGTTCTGAACGCCCTACAGTTGTCGATTTTCAAAAAACATTTCTTTCTGTCAAATTCAAGTTCTGAAAGTCGATAGTCGATCCTCAATCGAGATTTACTGACATTTGCAAACAAACATCCACAACCTCAATACTTATTTTAAATAAACAGAGCTAAGAAAATATTTTTTCTTCATCCCCTAGCCGAAAGTACGTCTTTCCGGACGCATTTCTGTCCGGGAACAGTGGCTTTTGCAGCCTGCTAGAGTTAACACGATCTCTGATTGGCTGCGAGATTTTTGTGGCTCGCTGACGTAGCAACCTGACGTAGCAACGCTCAGTATTGTGTTGTTGTGTACTTAGCCTCTGAAAAATATTTATCTTGGCAGGTGAATGGAAAAAAGAGAACGTCGGTGTGTTCAACCGGTTTTCATTGATCATCATTCACGTCAGAGGATTAAATAATTTTATTATTTGTTGAGTAGTTGAAATTTTATGACAGATAATAATTGATCTCGAACTTTGAATCAAGTTGATCATGAATAAAGTATCAAAACGTTGCATGATTTTTATCCATTTACCGTATCAACTTGATACCTGGTAGTTTTGTGCGTAATTAAAAGAAGGGTTGAACAGGAACCGCCGGGTTTTTTCATTTTTTCGAAAATGAGATTTTCACTTCCATCGATTCGAAAAAGAAAGCTGCATCTATCTAAAGTCGTGAGACGAGGTTACAGCTGAAATCCCGTGGTTCTCCTTATTATGAACTTTTATTATTAAATATATATATATATATATATATATATATATATATATTGGAATACACTAGAAAAAATTTGACATTTTTTTCTAGTGTATTTGTATGAGTAGAAACGCCTCAAATATCTGAAATATTTCTCCCGAAGTTTCTGTAGATTTGAAAAATGTTTTTTGAAAACAAGGGTCTACTAAACCTAAATTATTTCCTAGAGAACGTTCATTGAAGAATTGCCAGAATTTTTCAAGAGGAGGAAGACCCCGAAGAACAAAAAAATTGAAACAAAAAATAATATAAAATCTATGAAAATGATAACTTTCTCGAACACATTTTCATAACGCGCGCTCAGAAGGCCTTAATCAATCGACGCCTAATAATTGATAATTTATTCAGGTTCCCAATTTCAATACAATACTTTTTCACATAGTTCCAAATTCGATTTCTAAAAGTTGGTTTTTTCGACCCACCCTACGTGAAAAAATTCTACGGAAAGCGTTCTAATGAAATTCCATGTGGAAATTCCATACGGAAATTCTACGAACTAATTTTGGACTAAGTTGAATTCCGGTGATGAACTGCGCTCTCGGAAATCACACTCCGGACATCACACCCTTGCACCAGGTATGCGAACATCTTCTTTGAGAAAAATATGCTACCCACGTCGAAACCATGCACCAACTGTGGGTTCCTCGAGGACACGAGATTGCACCAATGCCCCAGGTGTAAAAAACAAATCTTCTCCAGGGAAGTCTGGTTTTTACAGTACTTTAGGGTCCCTGAAGTAAATTCCTTGAAGACACGAGATTGAACCAATGCCCCAGATATAACAAACAGATCTTCTCAGGAGAAGTCTGGTTATAACAGTACTTTAGGGTCCATGGAGTCAGTTCCTCAAGGACACGAGTTCCAGACAATGCTCCAGGTGAAAAAAAAACATCTTCTTCAGGGAAGTCTGGTTTTTATAGTATTTTAGGGTCCCTGGAGTAAGTTCCTCGAAAAAACGAGAATAAGTGATTGCGCCAGGTGTAAAAAACATATCTTCTTCGGAAAAGTTTGGGTTTTACAGTACTTTAGGGTCCCTGGAGTAAGTTCCTCGAAGACACGAGATTAAACCAATGCCGC
>CAKNYM010049553.1:53829-106062 GCA_932195095.1 Andricus curvator
AAAAATTAGACTCTCCCGAAAAAGATGTGTTTTTGGCACCTGGGGCATTTATTCAATCTCGTGTCTTCGAGCAACTTACTCCAGGGGCCCTGAAGTACTGTAAAAAGCAGACATCCGCAGAGAAGATGTGTTTTTCACGCCTAGGGCATCAGTACAATCTCGTGTGCTCATGGGACCCACTATAGGCACCCTAAAGTACCGTAAATACCAGACTTCCCTGAGGAAGATGTGTTTGTTACACCTGGGGCATTGGTTTAATCTCTTGTCCTCGAGGAACCCACTCTCAGCACTCTAAAGTACTGTAAAAACCAGACTTCCCAGGAGAAAATGTGTTTTTTACACCTAGAACACTGGCTGGATCTCGTATCTTCGAGGAACTTACTCCATGGACCCTAAAATACTGTAGAACCCAAACTTCCCTGGGGAATATGTGTTTTTACACCTGGGTCATTGGTTCTATCTCGTGTTCTCGAGGAACCTACTCCAGGAACCCTAAAATACTGTAAAAACCAGACTTTCCCGAAGAAGATGTGTTTTTTACACCTGGAGCCTTGGCTCTAACTCCTGTCTTTGAGGAACTCACTCGGAGCACCCTAAAGTACTGTAAAACCCAAACTTCCCCGAAGAAGATGTGTTTTTTACACCTGGGGCATTCATTTTATCTCGCGTCTTCGAGGAACTTACTCCAGGGACCCTAAAGTACTATAAACCCCAGACTTTCCAGGAGAAGATGCGTTTTTTACACCTGGGGCATTGGTGCAATCTCGTGTCCTCGAGGATCCCACAGCAGTTGCAAGGTTTTGACGTGAGTAGCATAATTTTCTCGAAGAAGATGTTGTTTGCATAACTGGTGCAAGGGTGTGATGTCCGGAGTGTGATTTCCGAGAGCGCAATTCATCACCGGAAGTCAAACTTAGTTCAAAATTAGTTTGTAGAAGTGTTTGTAGAATTTTCGTATCGAATTTCCACGTGGAATTTCCACGTGGAATTTCCGTAGAATTTTGTCACGTATACCCTAGTACATATACTCCAAATTTTGTAAATATTTGGTGCTTCATATGAATATTAATGAATTCGCAATAATTACCATAAATTTCCAGGAACTTTGCAATAATTTGTTTAATTTTTCTGGTAACTTTACATAAATTTTCGGTAAATTTCAAGATATTCATTTATGTAAGTTTAAGGTAATTTTCAAGAATTCAATTTTCTAAGTTCGATACTAAGTTTGTAGCTTATTCTCTAAGTTTGCATCGTAAGTCAAAGTTTCTATGAAAATGCCACCAGGCCACTTTATTTTTTACGACTACACCACTGATAGTCATATTATTACTTTTTCAAACAAGTTCTTACAGGATTTTTGTTCCAAAAAATGCAAACATGTGGCTGTTTGTACCACTACAAACTCGAATGGCCATATTGTTAGTGGTACGAATGTATGCGTCCTTTTCAGATTGTATAAATCGATTTATGAAAAATAATTTAAACTGTAAGGTCTTATAATTCTGAGAAAAGTTAAATTATTTGAAAAAATTTGGATGGGCTCGATTTAGATGAAAATATAGGCCTAATTTAAGTTCTGTGATGGCTATTTTCAAGGCTCTCATTCTATATTAGGTTTTCTGGGGCCCATTTTCGGTCTTGATTGCAGATTTTTTTTTGTGTATCTTCGTTCACGATTACGAAGCTCTCTGCAAAACATTTTTATAAGTGCAAAATTTCGTTGCGTCAAAAGTAGTAGGCAAGTTCAATAGATAGGTATCAAAACACTGTCAACTACCTTATATAATGAATGAAAAATACCAGCCATTGTGCAATATTTTGATGCGATTTTCTAGCTCAATTTGATACATAGGCATTTTGTGTGAACCTCACACAATTTCATTTTATTATAATACTATTAACACGTATTCAAACATTTTTCATACTTGCGTGAAAACCGTCCAAAAATGTGGCAACTCAGGAAGTTTGATTCGAGATTGTTCACTCATTATCACTTGCCAGAGTGACATATTATGATAATGATATCCTTTCTCACCCGACAGTTATATTTTGCCACGCAAAGAGAAAACGTCAATAATTTATATATAGATTGTTTTACAAATTTTTTTTTAAAGCATCAATCATTGAATGCGTACATTTCCAAACTATTGAGTAAAAATTGATTACAAAGTGTATCAATATTAAAGTATTCGTTAAAGTTTTTTCAATAACGGAAGAAGAAAATGTCTGATCTGTATGATTATTATGAGATCGGAACGGAAATAAGTGATACCATATATGAATACACGAGTCAATTTGAAATTATCAAAATCATTGCAATTTATTCATATTCGCTAATTTTTTTCATGGGTACCCTAAGTAATGTGATTACATGCATAATCATCCTGAAGAATTCAGCAATGCGAAATGTGACGAATTACTACCTCTTTTCTCTAGCAGTGTCAGATATTTTAATTGCTACGTGTGGTATGTTTGAAATTATTTCGTTTAATTATTATTTATCATGCAAATTTTTAACAAGAGAATGTTATTTTAGGTACAATTATGCGCACTCACTTTCCGCCAACATGGTATGGAAACATTTCATGGATCTTGAACACTCCAGGGTGCAAGATTATCTCCTTCTTTAGCTTCGTGTAAGGATTGGAATCAATTTTATAAAATGTCAGAATTTTGTTATCTGATAACAGGCTGGCCATAGGTCAGAGAAGATCTAGAAATCAGGGAATTTTATTGGTTTTTTGTTTAGTTTAGAATTAATTATAGCCACGAGACAATAGACCGGTGGATAGTGACCATTTTTAAAGTAAATTGTGCCGAAAAATACTAACTTATCGTGATTTTCAGGGAAAATACAAACCAAAAAAATAAGAATAATTGTTAAACCAGTTCAAAATTATATCAAAAATACTTGCAAACTTCTAACTTACAGAATACCACAAATTCATATTGAGATAATCACGAAAAATCCCTTCTTCGTCATGAATTTAAAAGCTATTGGGTGGAAATGATTCTTTGAAACTTTCTTAAATAGTGGCTGAAATTTAATTTACAAAAAGGTAATATTTAATTGACCGATTTGAAAAAAGACATAGAATTTCTCTGTCCGGGAAACTCACAAAATGGAAGGAACCTTGCCCTTTAGCTCTAGAGTGTAATAGTTATTTGTGATACAAGTGCGCAAAATAGGCGATTGTGTGCGAGTGTGAATTTTGCAGCATAAGCTTCGAGCCGCAGGCGAATGATGCAATCACACGAGTTACCAATTACCTATGCGCACGTGTATCACACGCTATTTTTGCAACGCCCGTCCGAAAAAGTTGTTAGGAGGAGGTAACGAAAAATACTAATTTTATATTGCATAGAGTGGAGTAAAGAAATTTTTTTGAAAAAAAAACTTTAAAAAAAATGTTCGAAATTTTTTTTTTTAAATGTTTGAAAAAAAATGTTCTGAAAAAAAAATTTTGTCCAAAAAAATTTTGGAAAAAAAATTTTGTGAAAGAAAATTTTGGAAAAAAAATTTGGTGAAAAAAAATTTTTGAAAAAAAAATTTTGAAAAAAAAATTTTGAAACAAAAAAATTTTGAAAAAAAAATTTGGATACAAAAAAATTTGTTGGAAAAAAATTATTTAAAAAAAATGTTCAATCATTAAAACATTTGTTCAAGTTAAATCTAAATGTATTTCAAGAACATATCAACACCAGTGTTTAAAGTTACCTATGCCAGTGTCTAAAGTACCTCATCTCTAAAGTGCGCATGCGCAACTTTTTCACCAGTGTCTAAAGTAAGCCATCTTCAAACTGCGCATGCGCGAAAATTATTTGCACACAGTCTGCTCAAATAAGATCCTTTAGGCACAGTTCAGAAGCATGAAAACGTCAACTTTAGAGGTGGGTGTTGCAAAAATAAAATTTGCAATGCATTTTTGGACCACTCTACCCAGGAAAAAAGAATCGATTGAATTGGAATTACTTGCATCAGAGACTTTAGGAAAGCCGCTTCACGTGAATATCAATCATTTTAATCGGCCACGATACAGCCACCACCAATACAAGCTAATCTCGTTGTATTATTTTTCATTTTTTTTATTTGGAACGACATTTATTGATTGAGTTGCCTGAAATATGAAAAACTTAGTCGTTAAATGTCGTTCCGATGGTTCCGATTACAAAATAATAATAATTCAACGAAATTTTCCTGAATCGGTGGTGGCTCTATGGTGAACGATTAAAATGATTTAATTTATGAGACCGATTGAAAATTTCACAAACCCATAGACCGGAATCCGCGTGAATCGGCATTCTTAAATTCTCTGGTTATAATATTTTCCATCCAATCGATTCTTTTAGCCTGGTATTATGATCCGATAATCGGAATAATGCGGATTATAATCCGCCCTCTTTTAAAATGAACCAGTGAAATCTACCTGATTTTCAATGAAAGATCACTGGTTGAAACAGCCAGAAGTGTGTCACTGACAATCAGTGAGATTTCACTGCTTCAATCAGTAGAATTTCGTCATTGGTTCAATCAATTGGGTTCACTGGTTATTACCAGTAGTCAGTTCTATACACTGTTAAAAATGTTTGCAATTTTAATATACATTTAATATACATTTGTATATTAAATCTAATACCTAGGTATACTGAATCGCCATTAAGAGACTATGTTATTAAATTTCATATACCGCATATTGATCATTTATCAGAAAAGTCCGATATTTGCACTTTACAAAAATTAAAAACAATTCTGGCAGCAATTTTCAATTATAAATGATCAAAAAGAATATTTTCTCCTAGATGAATGTGAACTACACTGGTTTTTCAGAGACAAGTTCAATTAAACAAATAATTAAGAAACCTAACCTCCAAGCACCTGTACTCACGTTAAAATTCTAACATTCGCAGCGAATTTGAGGAATAATTCCACCCGTACGTTGCACTTTAATTGTAAGTAAGAATTTAGTCGACGAATGTAAGGTTATTGCTTTATTTTTTTTAATTTGACAAGATCTGAAGGTATGAAAGGACTTGTTGTTTTCACGCATTCTGTTTTACCGACTTTAATATACATGTATATTAATTTTACAACATGATGGTATATTAAAATTAATGTACGGTATGTGCAAATGACTTTACTCACATGTATATTAAATTTCGATCAGATTTTTTTAACAGTGTACGTTGTCGTCCGTCAGGTGGTTATGTATGACACTTATTAGCATTCATCACTTTTGTACAAACTTTTACAGTATCTCTCAAAAACAATGAATTCATATCATTAAATGAGGGCCGGGCTGCAATATTATTATTATTATACCATTAAGCCATTTCCCTTTCGGGGTAGGCGTGACTTGCTCGGTGAGGAAAGGAGTAATGTGCGGTAGAGGGTATAGATTTTTTTTAGACTGATCTAGAATTCTCGTGTTATTTATTTAAATGACACGTTCGTTCCGCAACACTGCTCTGACCCAGGTTGCTAATCAATCTCTCTAGCTATCACCCCAAGTGAAGAGCCTCACAAAATTGTTATGTGTGGTTCCCCACTTGGGCCCATTAGTATCCAACGTCTTTGTTTCAGGCGTCATTCACTCTATTGTCACTCTGCTTACAAACTATTTGTCGCCACCCTTTTCTGTCCTGGCATACTACTCTAGCTTCCTTCACGTCCATGCTATTTCTATGGCTTCTTATGTCTCTTCGAATTAATGTCTCATTCACAAATTCTAACCATTCTTTCGGCGGTGTACCCCTGGACATTCTGCCATTTTCCTTACCTTTATACACTTGTTTGGTCAGTCGTTCATCTTTCATTCTTTCAAGATGTCCGAACCATCTTAACTGATTTCTTTCCCATATGTCAACTAGTGTCTCTCCTGTACCACATTCTTGGAGCATTATCTCGTTTCGGACTTTGTCCATAAGTGTTTTCCCGGATTTTGTGCGCAGAGGTTTCATGCCAATCGTGTTAATTTTACTCTTGTCCTTTTCTTGACAAGTCCATGTCTCGCTACCTTATAGTACAGTCGGTAAAAATATAGAATTATGTATGGCCATTTTACCTTTTTTTTATATGTTTTTATTTCTGAGAATGGACCCTGCTCTACCAAGAACCTTCTTACCCTCATTTATGCACCTTTCTAACTCTCCATCTATTTTTCCGTCGCTAGTGAATAGGCTACCCAGATATACGTACTTGTCAACTTGCTCTAATCTCTCATCATTCAGGACAATGTTGCACATTGTTTTCTCACTTTTTCCTCCAAACACAATGATTTCTGTTTTATTTACATTAATTTTGAGGCCCATGTTCTTCATGCTTGTAATAAGTTTATTCAATATTCATTGCAAGTCCTTGATTGATTCTGCCATAACAATCTTGTCATCTGCGAAAGCCAACCCACGTACCTTCACTGTTTCGAGATCTGCACCTTCTCGTCGAAGAGGGCCATCCTTAGACACTTATCCATAAATATGATAAATAGCCATGAATACATAACGCATCCATTGACTCCGTACTCTTTAAAGACTTCTCAAAGTTTACTTCTATTTACCTTGTCAAATACTTTTTCTAGGTCAACAAATATGCACAGAAAACTTTCTTTCCTACTCTCAAGCTTTTTTCTGTGATCTGTCTTAAGCTAAATATTTGATCTGTACATGATCTTTCTGGCATAAATCCACTTTGGACTTCCCATATCTTTTCTTCTGTAAATTTCATTACCCTACGAATAAGAACTTTTTAAGTATATTTTGCTTACGGTACTTAATAAGCTGATACCTCTGTAATTATTGCAGTTGCTTTTATCTTCCTTTCTTTTCTATATTGGTACGATAATCGCTTTTCTCCAATCGTCTGGGACTTCTCCCGTCTCGATACATGAATTTATCAATTCGCATAACCTGTGAGGTATGTACTCGCCACCGTATTTAAGCATTTCAGCGCTAATACTGTCTACACCAGAGCAGCCTTACCGTTTTTTAAGTTCTTACTTATATCTCTAGCCTCAGTGACAGACTTATTCAGTTGGGTTTTCTGATGCATTATGTTATATGTATGTCGCAGTTCTGTTGCCCTATATCTTCACCTCCTAATAATTCTTCAAAAGAGTCTTTTAAAGCGTCTACTATCCCGTCTGTATTATATAGCATTTCACCTTTGCTGTTTCTCATGCTGACAAACTCTGTACTTTTACTTTCCTTTATCTCTTTAAATAATAGTTTCGTGGTTCCTTCAAAGTCGTTTTGTATTTTCTTCTCATCTTCTGTTCTGATTTTATCTTCACTTTCCTTGACTAGTCGTTTAACTTTCCTCTTTTTGTGCCTGCAATCATTTTCAAGACTATTTCTCGCCTCATCGCTAAGACCTGTGATGTTCAATGTTCTCTCGTACGCTTCTTTCTTTTCTTGTCGGGCTGCCTCAATTTCATCATTCCAACATGCATCACCAGATTTTCTTCCCACAACCGCCATACCACATACTTCGGTTGCAGTTTTAACAATGATAAGCGCCTCCCAAGTTGCCTTATCTATGCGTTCGTTTATCTTATTCTGTAAATATTTTCACAGTGGGGGGGGGGCAGAGAATGGAAACCGAGAGTCTCAATTGGTTGGTGTTTTATGCTGAGAAGGTCACCAGCCTTCAGCAGCGTTGTATTAGATAGGAGTTCATACGTTCCCATAGATATATTTCTTCTAGCTGTGGGAAGGCCCATTCATTCTGTAAAAGCGTCGCGTCGCTCAAAGTTAAACCCAAGTTGCCAGGGGCCTCTCCACTCTCAAGCGAAAGACATTATATCCGCCGAGTGAAAATCGCAAAATCACTGATTTACCAGTGATAACTCAAAATGCTGATTCAACCAGTGACAATTCCACTGGTTCAGTTTAAGAGAGCATATTATTTGAAAAAAATCGATTTTTCGGATAAACTATGAAAGATGCGAAAAAATGTTAACAAACCAAATTTTTCATCTTAAATAGATTCACACATTTTTTACGACTATTTTTTAATAAGACGCATAGTTTTTGTGTTAATCGTGAAAAATTTGATTAAGCATTTATAACTTGAATTTTTGGATCAAACCATGCAAGATACGAGGAATATTGCAAAGCAAAATTGTTTGTCTCAAAAAGATCTACAAGTTTTCTTTCAACTATTTTTTAATAAGTCGCATCTTTTTGTTTTTATCGTGAAAAATAACAATAAAAATAAAGAATGAGATTGTGCCTGCTTGAAATAATACACTAGAAACTGGATTTGTGCATGGTTTTGGTTCTGGCTCTGGACAGAAATTCACGGAATCCGAACGTAAACAGGCAGAGCTGCGCGAATGATTTCTAATGGATTTCGGGGCATGACGTAACCTGATGCATTTAACGCGCTGAGTGCGGCCCTCCTGTTGTTTGTCATGCTCGACTGAACACATGAATGGTCGGGGAACATAAGAGGCTAACCCTCATTCGGAAATTTTTTTGCAAGAGAACGGTAAAACTGTATCATTTGTTATTTGCGTGTAATTTTTTGTTAGCGCTAACAAAACTGAAAGAAAATAGTATAATACACAACATATCAAGGTTGCGGAGCAATATTTGTAACATTTCTCCAACTGTGGGCTTTTAAGGTTTCCCAGGGGCTATCCCAAGGGATATTCGTCGAACATAAAGGGCTAACCCTCAAGTCATGCCTACATTCGTGCTGAATTCAAAAAATGGTGCACAGTTTTGGTCGGTTTATCTTTTTCGTATCTTGCATAGTTTGACCGTAAAATGAAATCTTTGATTTTTTATTATTTTTCGTGTGGTGCACTGAGTAACTGTGAACGAGCCCATCTGTGTAAGTGGGTGGCCACTGGTACAACTGTGCGTGCACGTTGTTGGCCACAGGCACAACTGTGCACCCGCCCATCTGTGCACGTCTATATTTCGAAGTGCACAGATGGGAGTCTCCCAACTGCGCACGTCGAAATTTAGACGTGCACAGATTTTACCCTACCAACGCTTTACGTGCATAGATGGGAGACTTCCAACTGTGCCCACATGCACAGTGATTTAGTAGTTCTGTAACGCTGTTACAGAACTATGTTCTGTCAGAGATCTGTAACAATCCTGGAACAGCGTTATATGTCAAAAAATATTTTTAGAAGAATTTAGGAACAGGGTTACCGAGTAACCATGATCTGTAATAGTGCCGTAACACATATATAACAGTGTTACGGTTTAAATTTGTTCTGTGATCATTCTGTAACAATTGTGGAACAGTGTTATAAGTCAAAAAATATTTTTAGAACAATTTAGGAACAGGGTTACAGGGTAACATTGTTCTGTAATAGTGGCGTAGCACACATGTAACAGTGTTACAATGTAAATTTGTTCTGTGGTCGTCCTGTAACAATTTTGGAACAGCCTTATATGTCAAAAAATATTTTTAGAATAATTTAGGAACAGGGTTACATAGTAAAATTGTTCTGTAATAGTGTCGTAACATATATGTAACAGTGTTACAATGTAAATTTTTTTCTGTGGTCGTTCTGTGAAAATACAATAAAAGTGTTACAAGGATATGTGACAAAAGCAATGTTTTTTGTATTATCGCTGCACTTAGTTCATATTTTAAATAACACCATTTCACGCACGGTCCCCTACACATATAATCGCGCGCCTAAACCCGTTCAAAAGTTACACTCGCTGGAGATTTGAACCATACTTAAACTACCTAACCCGTATGTACCTAGCCGAAGCCTTAGCCAATTGCGCTATCGAACCGCTTGAACGTTCGTGACAAAATCTCGGCCATGCTTTTTTGCTGAAAAATCCACGGCCCTCTCAGAAATATATTCATTATTTTTTTATTTTCGACATATTATAAGAAGGTTAGTTTGAAAAATTGTAATGTGCAAATTTAAAAATGAAAGGCCCGACCGTCGGCACAAAACTGGTCTGAAATTGTTACAAAACAGTGTGCCCTTAATGTTCCATTTCTGTAACACGTGTGATATTCTAGTGACCTAACAGTTATATTACCGTGTGATATACTTGTTTCATTACAGAATTTCAGAACTGTTACGTATCGTTACAAAACAGTGTGCTCATCATGTTCCATTGTTGTAACACGTTTGACATTCTAGTGACGTAACAGTTATATCACTCTGTGATATACCAGTTACATTACGAAATTCCAAAACTGTTACATATCCTTACTGTAACAGCGTGACAGAACAATATGCTCTTCATGTTACATTCCTGTGAGACGTGTGACATTCTAGTGACGTAACGGTTATATCACCCTGTGATATACTAGTTACATTACATATTTCCAGAACTGTTACGTATTCTTACGACAACAGCGTTACAGAACAGTGTGCCCATCATGTTCCATTGCTGTAACACGTGTGACATTCTAGTGACGTACCAGTTACATCACTCTGTGATATACCAGTTACGTCACTCTGCGATATATCATTTACATCACTCTGTGATATACCAGTTAGATCACTCTGTGATATACCAGTTACATCACTCTGTGATATACCAGTTACATCACTCTGTGATATACCAGTTACATTACGTAATTTCAAACCTGTTACGTATCCTTACAGTAACAGCGTGGCAACACAGTCTGCTCTTCATATTACATTCCTGAAACTCATGTGACATTCTGGTGACGTAGCGGTCATATCACCCTGTGATATACTAGTTACATTACAGAATTCCAGGACTGTTACGTATCCTCACGGCAACAGCGGTACAGAACAGTGTACCCATCATGTTACATTCTTGTCACACGTGTGACATTCTATTGACATAACAGCGTTACAGAACAGGGTGCCCATCATGCTTCATTCCTGTAACACGTGTGACATTTTAGTGACGTAACAATTATATAATAATAATAATAATAAATCTTTATTGAGTTCGTAACAAGAAGGATATGTACATGGCAGTCAGAGTTAATATAAGAACCCTAAGGGCGAGGTACAGCTTAAAGCTGCTTTCAAACCTAACCCTCTATCACTCTGTGATATACCAGTAATGTTACAGATCTCTAGCACTGCTACGTATCCTCACAGTTACAACGTTACAGAACAGTGTGACATTCATGTTCAGTTTCTGTATTAAGTGTGAAATTCTATTCACGCAACAGTTCTATCAATCTGTGATATATCAGTTACATTACGCAATTACAAAACTGTTACGTATCCTTACAGTAACAGCGCGACAACACAATCTGCTTTTCATGTTACATTTCTGTAACACGTGTGATATTCTAGTGACGTAGCGGTTATATCACCCTTTGATATACTACATAGTAGTAGTAGTTATTATTTAGTAGTTACATTACATAATTCTAGAACTGTCACGTATCCTTATAGTAACAGTGTTACAGAACAGTGTGACCTTTATGTTCCGATTCTGTAACACGTGTGACATTCTAGTAAAGTAAGAGTTCTATTTCTCTGCTCTGTATGGAATACATTGCAGAATTCCAGAACTGTTACATATCTTTACAGTAACAGCGTTACAGAACATTTACAGAACATTATGTTTTGTAATTGTTACGACACACAATTTTAACGATGTTATGTATGAATGTGACCTTCTTGTTATGTGACAGTTAAAAAACTTTTTCGCTGGGTATGAATTGATACGAGCACCGTTGGGAGGATACCACCTGGGTACGTGGACTTCTAAATAAAGAGTCTAATTCTATTAACTGATACGCGCACAGTTGGGAGCCTCCCACATGTGCTCGCGGACTTGTAAGTTAAGCATCTTATCTTAGTCATTAAGACGTACACAGTTTCGAGGGTGCCATCTGTACACGTGGACTTGTAAGTTCAAAATCTGATCGTATTAATTGAGACGTGCACAGTTGGGAGGGTACCATTTGTACACGTGGACTTATGAGTTGAAAATCTGATCGTATTAATCAAAACGTGCACGGTTGGGAGGCTACCATCTGTGCACGTATACTTTTAAATGAAAAGTCTGATCCTATTAATTACACGCGCACAATTGTGAGTATCGTATATATGCACGTGGACTTGTAAGTCAAGCATCCTATCTTAATAATTGAGACGCGCACAGTTGGGCAAGTCTACAGTTGCTCCGTGCACAGTTGTACCTCTCGCAAATTGAGACGTGCTCAGTTGGGAGTCTTCTATCTGTGCACGTGCACAGTTGGAAGTATCCCATATGTGCACGTGTACAGTTGGGAATATCCCATCTGTGCTCGTGGCCTTGCAATTTAAAAATCCGATCGTATTATTTGAGACGTGCACAGTTGGAAGAGTACCATCTGGGCACGTCGACTTATAGACGTGCACAGATGTTACCTTAGCGATGGTTCACGTGCACAGATGGGAGACTCCCAACTGTGCACGTCAAAATGTAGACGTGCACAGCTGTGCCTATGGCCAACAGCGTGCACAGTTGTACCAGTGGCCACCGACGTGCACAGATGGGCTCGTGCACAGTTGCTCCGTGCAAAGTTGTACCCTTCCCTTTTTTGTGGGATCAAAATTTGAATTTTCGATCTAAAAAAGAAAAATCAGAAAGTTGTTATGCTAATCTTGTAGGGCTATCTAAAAGCAACGTTATTCTTCTCTTGACTTTTTTCGTATCGTACGTTGTTTGGCCTAAAATGTTAATTTTACTTTTCTTTGGATTTTGAAAATGCTATAATTCTGATATTTTTTTTATCGAGAAAACTCATGAGGATAAATTGTTCGAGTTTCCGAGTACTACAAATAACCGTACATAAAATTTTTGAATCTTGAAAAAAATGGTCTCAAACATTTTGAAAATGCTCTAAATTTTCAAAATTTCTTCCAAATTAGCTTGCTGACGAACTCGTTCTTTCTTTTCATACCCTTATAAAGTATGCCAAAGGGCAGTCCAATCGGATGATTTCTTCAAATTTTATCGTGTTTACAGACTACAACGACGACGACAATGATAGAGGACACCGACTTAAAAACTATTTTTTATCACACTGCCATCATAAATGCGATTTTAGGTACTGCAAACGATACCTAAAATAGCACTTTTTAGCATAGGCCGTAAAATTTTTACTCAGGGTATTAAGGGTATTCAAGGTATTTATTTAGGGTACTTAGGGTACTTGAGGTATTTTAATATCGACTTCTTACCCCACGCACATTACCGGAATCCGTCTCTGGACCCTCTCGGGTTTTTAGATTAGGGCTCTATGCAACCTTTTTGCACTTATGATTGACTGGTGTGATCAAAAATAGTTTGTGATACTCGGCTCCTAAGTGGCACTTTGCCTCGTGTAAATTGCTTTACTCATCTCGTCTCGGCTGCCCTTTGACTCCGACTCGTGCTGCAATTTTCACACTCGGCCGAAAAAGTGCCACTTAGGGTCCTTGTATCACAAATAACCATTTACTGACTAAAAAAGTCGACATTTGATGGAATTCGCGAAAGTCATTTTTCACATAAAACCAATACCTTTTCATTATGATGAGAATGTAAAAAGTCTCCAATCGTCTCACGGAATGCATAACTGGCTACCTTATCCATCGAACTACAAGTTCTCTACGTGTTAAAAGGTATTTACATGAAAAGGTACATAAATTTCTGTAATAATATACACTGGAAATCCAATTTAAGTGCGGTTTCGGGCATGGTCCTTAATGGCCTTCACTTAAAGCGAACACAACATTCGCATGACGCATGATGCAACCTGATGCAAATAGGGCGCAAATAATGCCCTTCTGCTGTATGTAACAATTGACTCAGCCACTGCCTCCCCTTTATGTCCAGCGGCACTTCGATCACGAAGCCGCCGAGGCATCAATTCTCGGAACGACTTACACAGAAAAAACAAAATGTAATCTTTACAGTGATTTCAGAGTAATCTTTACCTGCAACAAAAATTACCTGCACGTGTTAAGATTATCAAGCACATTTGAATTGATTACCATGTCAACTCTTTTGAATCTTGTTTTGTTTCGATGCGAAAAAATTCAACTTTATTTAATTAATAAATACCCACAACAAAATTTCAACATTATATAGCAGGTATCAAAAGCGCTTGATTGCGCCGTCTCGAAAAGGGTGATCACGTGCAATCCCCCACCAGCAGAACACGCTTCACATTTTGTGCGTCTGTACAAAAAAAAACAGTACGTTCCATGGAGGAGAGCCGCGTTCATGGCTCGACCAATGTTTTCGGAACTCGTTCCGAAAACACTGCCCTCATCATGAAAAGACGGTGTTCTCCTCCTTGCTATATAATATACTATTATTTTTCCTCCAGAGGTGGAATGATGTCGCTATGGACGGTGGTAGCATTTGCCATCGAACGCTGTTTAGCTATTTCCCGCCCATTTACTTTCAATGGATCAAGTGGAGCTAGTCGAGCTCTCAAGGTCATTTTTGGTTCCTGGGCATTAAATGCCATTTATTACTTTCCATCGTTGCTGAATAGTGGAGTTGTGGCGGAAGGTAGACTTCGCATTTGGCATAACTATAACGCGAAATTTTACACTTATTTTCAAGATGTAATTTTTCAAAACAGTTTCAGATACATATTTTTGCTGTGCAATTACCGAAGACATATGTACCATAACCAGGATGGTCTGCCCGATCTCGAAAATTGATCTTTGTATGACCACAGAATTTATAGCGTTGTTTTTTGTTCCGTTGATTACAGTTATCATTGTCAACATTATAATATGGATGAAGATTCGTAACAGATTGCAAAATTCTTCAAATCTTTTTTCTGTTCGAAACGCTCAAATTACTCAGAGCTGTAGACAGTCAAATAGAATGCTGTGTAAGTTCAGAATGTCAGCTAGTAAGTGATACTATAATATATATCTTGCTCTCAGTGGAGCCCTGCGGTGGTTGTTTAACTTTTTTTTTTTAATATATATATATATATGTGTGTGTGTGTGATAATAATAATAATATAATAATACGAGGGTCATTTCAAAAGAAATGCACAATATGGCAAGGCCGCGAACTGAATGAAGCAACGTAAATTGCATTTACATCAGTGATAGAGAAAATTGTGAGGAATTGACTAGTACTTTGATTCATTTGATCGTGCGTAGTTTTTTTAACTAACGGGAATAAGAGATGGCTTATGCAGGCACCTCGGGTACTGTGACGCGCGAGGATCAGTGTTCTTATGTCAAAATCGAAACTATGCGTCGCAAAAATCAAACAGATATTCATAGTGCTCTGCGTGAGATTTGTGTTTGGGTTTATTGTGATAAAGCAGTTGATCGGAGTACAGTTTCACGTTGGGATTTGCGTTTTCGTGAAGGACGTATGAGCATAAGCGATGACCCGAAGTCAGGGAGGCCGCAAACGGCAACTGATGAGCGAAGTGTTAAACTTGTCACATACTTTATTGAGGAAGACCGCAGAGCTACGTGTGAGAAGATTGCCAATGCTACAGGAATTTCAGCAGCATCGGTATTCCGTATTTTGACGGAAGATTTATGGAAAAGAAAAATTTCGGCAAGGTGGGTTCCTTATTTGCTGCGGAACAAAAACAAACTCGTGTGGATATTGCAACATCGCTGAAGCAAAGATTTCTGGCTGAAGGCGATGGATTCCTGTTGCGTGATGGAACCTATGCGTGGACAGAGATTTTTTTCTCTGGAGAAGCTTACTGTAGCAGTTATTCAACGCATACGACAGTTCTATAAAGGAGGTGACTTGACTGGAATTAAAGATCTTTCTAAACGTTGGGATACCATAATTCAGAAGCACAGAGACTACATAGAAGAACTATAGTGACATATCGCCTAATAGGTTTTGTAATTGTTTGAGAAACATTGTTGTGCATTTCTTTTGAAATGACTCTCGTACTTTAGTATTCTAAATGTGGCAGAATATTCCAAACATTTCTAACAGTGTAGCCATCTTAAGCCTAAAAGAAAAATGAGCTTTCTCATTTTTGTAATATCTGCTAATAAACTTATTAATACAAAGTGCCTTTGTGCACTGAGTTCTTTATATTAAAACATTTTTTTATATGTATGATATAGTTGCTGTAGTGACACTGACGTTATTGACTTGGATGCCTGTTCAGATCGGAGAACTTATTATATTATATTATAGCGACAACATATGGATGTACAATGACTACAAAAATAGTTATGCCAGGTTGATCCTCAATTTGCTGCTCCTTAGTTCAACCATTCTCAATCCGTTCATTTACAACATAATGAGTCGTCAATACAGAGAGGGCTTCAAGGAATTTTTTTGCTGCAAGAAGAATTAAAGCATAAAGTGATAAGGAATGATATTCAACTCCTTGTTATACGCACCAAATCTTAAAGTATCATTTGTGATCCGAAGTCGAATCAAGCAAGCAAATGTCTAATTCAATGTTTTCAATATATTGTAACTGTTTATCAAATACCAATATTGACTAATTTTGACTACTTTCTTATTTTTGTGATTTTATTATTCAGTTCCATTCCTTTTCATTGATAAGACATATTCAGTCTAGTGTCAGGTCAGGCCAAGATCTGGATTTATTTAGACTGTCTAGCCTGGAAGATCTGTTCTGGCCCAGGGCTGGGGTTGCTCAGTTATCCAAGAGCAATAAATGTTCTAAGCACGGTCTGCACGAGTGCACGGTCTGTACGGACTGGTCTGGTCCACGACTGGCACTAATGAGCTATCTCAGAACAAAAAAAGTTCAAAGTTCGATCAGCAAAGTTTTTTTTAGACATGTTTCGAAAAGATTAAGGGGGTCTAAAATGATAGAAAATAAGGAATATAAACTATCAAAATAATACTCTTTTTCTTGTAATCTTCACATTGTGGTTTGACCGGGTGAGACATTTCGGATACACCTCTAAAACCCATCCTTTTATACGCACACCTAAAATGTTAAAAATGAATAGTTAGAATTTCGATATTTTGTAATTAAAAGACGTCAGAAATCTGCTTTTCATTTTCCGAATTATAGGGCGGGTCAGACATTTTGAATGCACATATGATAAGAGTGATTTTCAGGGATCTTTCCGAAATATCCCACCCGGCTTCTAATTCCGGATACAAAAAAGAAGATAGGAGGCATTCGGATTAGGGTGGTTGAAATTTTTTGTTTTTATAAGATAAGCTTCCCCCTATTTGTGAGGTTCCCGGAAAAAGAAATTGCATTATTTTTTCAAATTCATCAATATTGCGACGTCCCCCTGGCCCTTTGATACTAACATGGGATTTTAAATGGGTAAATATCAGTTTTCGGCGAAATTTTCCGCAATTATCCGACAATGTTGACCTCCCCCTCATGTAATGATGTTTCCGACTTGTCCCTGTAGTTTTTCGCCATTATGTAATACTAGGATAGACCCCCCCCCCCCAGTATTACGTAATTTATGGATGGGCCCTTATAAACATTTCGTGAATTGAATTTCAGTCACTTCTTAAGCAATATTCAAGGAATCGCCTCCAAGTCATAACGTTAAAATTTGACGCCCCAACCACTTTTTAGTGTTCCCGGGAAATGCCCAAAAATTCCAAATAGAAGCTTTATTTAAATGTCATGCTAGAGGCCGGCTTTTTTCGGATTTCTTCAGCACACATTTTTTGAATTTGATGAGAAAAAAATTTAAACCATGTGAGATTGTTGAAACAATTGCAAAACGTCTGCAACAAATAATATTTCTTCTGGATTTCATCAAGTATGTTATTTGGAATAAAAACGAGAATTAAAACAAATATAAATTGATTAAACAATTGAAAAATACCTGAAGCGAAAAATATTCTTCTCAACATCCACTTACTGTAATATTAATACAAAAAAATACTAACTTATCATGATTCACAGGGAACTTAGGGATAAATTAAAACGTAATGATAATATAATTGTTGAACCAATTTGAAAGTAGTTAAAAAATACTTGCAAACTTGTCACTTGAGGAATATAAAAACTTCATTTTGAGATAATTAAATAAAATCCCGTCTTTATCATAAATTTTACATGAAACTACTATTCTGCATTTTTTGGGGTATTTTCCGGGAACAGAACAGAGGCGTTGGAGCGTTAAATTAAAAAGTCATGGAGTTAAAATTATTTCTTGAAACTTTCCTAAGTGGTGGCTGAAATTCAATTTTAAAAAAAGATGTTTTTCCCATTTTTCCGAAAATTGAGGTTTTCCCATTTGAAATCCCATGTTAATTTCAAAAGCCCAGGGGCACGTCTTAATATTGACCGATTTGAAAAAAAATAAAATAATTTCACTTTGCGGGAATCTTACAAAATGGAAGGGAGCCTTGCTCTCTGGAGTGGACACAAAATTTGCAGTACACTTTTGGACCACTCTAATCCGCATGTCATTAAAAAATAGTATATTGTGCATCGAGGGGAAGAAGTTGGCGATTCTAGACGAGTTTGAAGTTTGCTGCGCGAGCGCAGCGAGATCGGCAATCACACGAGTCGAATCGCCGTCTCCCACTAGGTTCACATAATACTTTGTCCAACACACTTGATCGAAATGTGGCTGAGAAGGTCTACGAGAGACGACGAAGTTGTCTATTCCTCAAATTATGGCGTCACAGTGGTCGAAGTGAGTACTTTTCCCACTAGTGGGAAATCAGTCATCAGTTGAGAAGTTGACAACTTCGTCGTCTCGAGACAAGCTTCCGAAGTCGCATTTCCACCGTAGGTGTCGGGCAAAATTCATTTTCCGGTCAAATTATGCAAGATATGAAAAAATGTTACAGTGCAAAATTGTTCATCGCAAAAAGATCTACAAATGTTTTTGAAACGAATTTTTAATAAGACACATATTTTTTATTTTGATCGTCAAAAATAACATTAAAAATAATAAAAATAAGAACGTACCCGCGCAGGGGGCAGATTTTAAAAATAATTGTCACATAACTTTTTGAAATAGTGCCTAGGTAAATAAGCCCAATACTCGGGTGCCAAACACATTTTAAAGAAGTCGCTCCATTTGTGACACAGAATGCATAATTGGTTACATTATCCGCCTGACTATAAGCCCCCTAAAGGCAAAAAGGTATTTACAGGGCTTTATTTCTCAACTACCCTAACTTTCAAAGTCATGTTCTTCGATTTCCTTTAAATTCTGGAAATATATTTACCTACCCAACAGTACTTAATCGAAAAATTTATAGACAACGATTACCACCTATCTCCAAGTGATGGGTGAGGGGGGGGGGGGTGAAATTTTCAACCCCAAAGTCTGCACGGTTATTTTCAAAAGCCTGTAACTTCCTTCCTATTTTAGCGATTTAAATTTTTCATGAGAGTTTTTTGAAAGTTTATTTTTCACTCTTTTATTCTGTTTCATCAGAGAAAAAAAATTGTAAGCATTTTTTAAACAATTTAATTGTTTACTTAACTTTTTTTGCAATTTAGGTTATTTTTGTCTTTTCTTAAATAGTCTTAAAAGAAAGATTGACTTTTTGGCTTAAAAAATGGTCCTTAGTGAAGAAAACGGTCCAGTGAATAGTTTTCGAGATATAGGCTCCGATGTAAAGGCAGTCCTAATGCTCGTGCTCAGACGCAATCCTTTAGATTAGAGAGATTAGACAGACTAGTTTGCAAGTCTACCATTCTTTCAACGCGTTCAAGTTCATTCAGAATGACAATAAATCAGCTAATAAACAATTTACGAATGTTTGCCGATGGGTTAGAGGAAGTTTGAATAAGTTGTTATTTGTTAGAAAAAAATGAAAAGTGCAAACTATTCGAGGGGTGCATAACTTCAAAATTCGGTGTACACCGATTGCATGATTGCACTGTGAACTTGAAAAGTGATTGCAGTGATTGCATTATGAAAATAGAGTGATAGCAGTGAACTTTGTACACAGATTGCAGAAGTTATGCACCCCTCGAAACTACTCTTTTCAGAAGTGATATTGATTTTTCTCAGTATGAATGAGTCCTTACTATTATAGTTCGTCATTTTACAATAATTATTGATTGCTCATACACAGTCGTCCAAAAATGTCATTTTATGAACAATTTCTATTTGAATATGAGCATAGAGACTTTTATAACGTTTAGACTCGGCCTTGATTTGATGAATTTGAGTAAATTTCTATTACTTACTTGTTTTCCAATTTTTCGACTTATTCTGAAGCCAAAACACTAAAAAAAAAATTTATTTTGTTTTGTTATTCTGGCTACTAGTTATTGCTGATTTAAACCTTAACTTTTTCTATAATTTGTTAAAGAGTTTCTAGACCTGCTGTGTGATTATGATCTTTACAACCACTATATTCTATCGGAACCAATAGAAAGTCTGGATTCTCGCTGATTTCTTTTTCTACACTATTGTCATCAACTTCACCACCATAAACAACTTCTTCTACTCTAGAAATTTTAACCTTTGACTCACCAACAAATGTCTCCAATCTGGTATTTTCAAATGTTTTTTCTTGCCAAAAGGATTAGCACAAAAATTACCCCAAGGTATTTTCGTTGACATTATTAATCATAAATTTTATTTGTAATTTTTTTATTTTTTATTATATAAATTTGAACAAAATAAAGTGTAAAAGAACGAGAGACCGCGCGTTACAACAGCCATACCGAAATACCTTGCAGATAATTAAATAAGACTCAGAGAAATGTCCTCTTGTGCCAAACGAATGCGTGTCAACACAAATGAAATTTCCTCTTACATAATTGAAGGTTGAGAAGATTTTCATTTGTGTTAAAAAGAATCTTTTTGCAGCAAACATTATCCATTTGCGACAAACTTCGTCTAATCTTGCAGCCCAATAAGTCTGTTTTTATAAAGATGTTCAGTTGGTTCAAAACAAAACAGGCAAGAGGACGATGCTTTTGTTTCAAGCCACCTTTTCTCTGAGTGAAGTTGAAACATAATTGAGCGGTTTGATGCAATAATAGCGTACTTGTATTTTTAGAAGTCACTTGTTTTTCTTTTGTTTTGCATATAACTTCATAAAGAACAAATTTAAAAGAAGTGACTTTTGAGAATACAAGTAGGCTGTTATTGCATCCAACCGCTCAATTGCTCAACGCTGAACTACAGTACCAGATTCATGAAAAATAGATCATTATGACATTGTGAAATTTTCACTTTGATGTCAATCAGCAATAACTAGTAGCCAGAACATGTGGTGGTGCATGTTAGAATGACGAAATCCGCGCAGCCCAAGCGTATCTAAGAAAGTTGAACACGACAGGCCTCAGACTTCGAAGGAAACAAAAAAATGTTTCAAAAATTGATGAAGGGAAATAAAAGTACAGAGTTTGTCAACATGAGAAATAACAAGTGTGAAATGCTATATGATACAGACGGGATACCAGACGCTTTGAGAGACTCTTTCAAGGAATTATTGTCAGACGAAGCTATAGGGCACCACAACTGCGATATAGAACCCGATCTGTTAGAAAACTCAGTTGAGAAAGTCTGTGTTCACTGAGGTTAGGGATATAATTAGAAACTTAAAAAATGATAAGGCAGCTGGTGTAGACAGTATTAAAGCTGAAATGCTCAAATACGGTGGCGAGGACATACCTCACAGGTTGTGCGAATTGACAAATTTATGTATTGAGATGGGAAAAGTTCCAGGTAACTAGAAAAAAGCGATTATCGTACCAATATACAAAGGTAAGGGAGACAAAAGCAACTGCATTATTACAGAGGTATCAGCTTATTAAGTACCGTAAGTAATAGTCGATTGTACAACAAGCGGGATACATTGGTAATCGACGTATCCCGCTCGTTGCACACAGTGCTTTCCCCAATCACCGCGCCGGAATGAGCGATCACGTTCGTTCAGAATAATCTAAGTTGCGATGCGCAGTTTCAGGTAGAAGGGGTAGATTGGGGATGCGCATGGCATTACTTAGTTCTCCAGAGGACTAAATGCCACATTACTTCGCTGTGACGTCACCAGTCGAGTAAAGACCAACTTAGATTTTTCTGAACGAACGTGTAAGTCGCAAGTTCCGGCGCGGGTATTGGGGAAAATATATTTAAAAATACTTTTTCGTAGGATAATGAAAATATCGGAAGAAAAGATATGGGAAGTCCAAAGTGGATTCATGCCAGGAAGATCATGTACGAATTAAATATTTAGTTAAATACAGATCAAAGAAAAATGTTTGAGAGTAAGGAAAAAAGTTTTCTGTGCATTTGTTGACCTAGAAAAAGCGCTTGACAAAGTGGATAGAATAGCTGGCCTACCGGGTTTACTTCCTAGAATTACGAGACCTTGCAAAAACGGTCAGGGTGAAGAAAATTTCAGTTCTGAAGGCACCTCCCTCGAAGGAGATGTATTCTGAGTACCTGAACTACCAGGTTTCCTTTGTAGAACGACGAGACCTCACAGAATGTGAGGCAATGTGTGGTGCGGACTTCAGAGCATTGCAGCGCGAATTTGACAGATGGTCTATATGCCGCGTTTGCTTTGCTGCTTACTACTACAGTCTAATGTCTTTTGGTCTTCACATACACAGGACATCTCAATTTTATTCTACATTTTTCTCCATTTCGCGACGTATTTCGAAAAATTTAGGTTCGCCATCATCAAGTTTTGGGTCTTCGAATATTGCATGACCTCTGAAAATGCTTCTGTGATGTCAGAATTGTGAGTAAAAAAATAAATTTGCGAACGGTTCTCGCCGTTCAAATTCTGTCTTCTGCTATCCGCAGATTTCTCCCTTTCGCAAAATTTATAATTTCCGTGTAAATAATGATTGCCTCAGCAAAAGGCTTCATTCCTATCAATTTTGTTGATCCCAGGATCTCGCAAAACCCCGGATATTTGACAAGTTTTCTTTCTTTCGTTCTCAAATGCTTGGGAAAAAATATATATGGAGTGAGTGCCGTGCCTAGAAAAAAAAATTCGAAGTCGGATTTAACCAACGCATTTAAAAAGCGATGTATAAAACTCTTTATCAATCTCAGGCATGTATTTCATCATAGAAAGAAGATCATTTTTCTTAAGGTCGATGTGTTCTTTTTTCTGTTTAGTGTTATTTCTTTCCTTTCTTTTTTTTAACTTTGTTCATTCTTCTGCTCTGAGTTTGATTTTGTGAACTTCAGGAACAGCGGCTTTGCGGAGAGTTCGTCGCGTTGATGTAGGATTTATGAGTTGAATTTGGGTAGTTTGCCCGTTGTGACTGTTCTGATAAGTTACGTGGAAAGGCTGACTTCTTTCAAAAACGATGCTTTTAACACTCTTGAATGCAACTCTATCCCATTTTAGAGACTTTCCAGGATCTTGGTGATTAAAAAAATAATCGACATTCATTTCCAGAACTAAAACCTTTTCTGTATCCATTTCACGTAAATACCGGTACAAAGATGGTGAACTAAACACTTCTCGATTTCGTAACACTTTTTCTATTTTGCTGTGCATGCAGTCCAGTTCCTGAACGAGGCTGTGGCCTGGCTCTGAAAACTTCTGTACAATTATTTCAATTTTCGAGTTTCTTGGCAGGTTTTCCAGAAAATTTTTATTGCAAAGAACATAACTGAGTTTCGATTTTGAAGCACGCATGAATCAGACCAGAGAATAATATTTTCTGTTTGTGGCGAATCATTTAAAACCTCTTTCAATATTCTCATCAGCGCACTTGCGATGTGATTCGCTGCTCTGCCTGTGATGTACTCATGCCATACCGCACAGTATAATTTCTTATTTAACGAGCATTTTGCAGTTAAATTGTACACGTTACATTTTCTTTTGTAAGAAAAATTAGAAAATTCAGCTTTTGCTAAGCTAAAAACGTTTTCCAGATCAAAACAGATATAGGCGGTGGTCGGGTTATTGTCATCTCGGTCACGGTCACGTTCTTTCTTAGATTCGACTTTACCCTCCTGATGGGCCCTGTATGTTTCTTGCTGAGAAAGAGTAGGGTTTTGGTTAGCTTTTGATTCTTGACAATGGTCACATCGGTCTTTTCGAGGATGATGAAATGACATGTTGAACTCGGTGCAAAAAATCTCCCTATCATAGGACTCTTTCACACGGTTTACACCATATTTTTTCTGGAACGATCTATACAACTCTGCGATTGAAAGCCAAGGATCTGAGTATTCTCGACTGGAACTAGACTGAGAGTAATGAGACTTAATTCGTGTATAACAATTGGTATGGGAAATTACTTCATTTTTAATTTCTTCTGATATTTTATACTTTGTGTGCTTTCCATGCAGGGATGATCTAGGTATACCAGTCTCGGAATCTTGAATTTTGTCACAGAAATAGTGGACAACTTCTTTGCTAATGTCGAGTGTATTTAGAAAAAAGATTTTACATACTTTGATCAGCTGGCCGTTTTCCTCAAAAGTGTACACATAAGAAAAGTTCTTCGGCTTCGAACGCTTGGACTCATTTTCGTTTTCTCTCACTCTACTGCATTTCTTTGGAAGTTTAGTAACGTGCTTTGCGTAGAAAATTTTTTTTTTTCTGATCACTTAAGGCCCAAAATTTCTTAAATATCCTTTTTCGTTCTTCTTCCGATATAAGATTTCCGCACTTCATCCTACATGCTCAAGGAGGGTTCATATCTCGAGCTAGACGAAAGACGCCTTTTTTTGTCGTTTCATATTCCTGGCCCGTTTGCCGTAATCGTTTCCGTACGTTCTGATACCATTTTGCTGGACTTCGCTTTCTTTTCCTACTTCGCTTTTTGCTATTTTCTGCAGGATCGATTTCCCTTCCTTCGAGTTCTTCTTCTTCGATTTCCCTGAAGTAAATAAAAATGTTTAAGAGATAGAAATATTAACAAAAAGTTATATTATTGTTGAAAAAAACCCTGCATTTTAAAGATTTCAGTGAAAGTTTACTACAATAATATTTTTATTTTGAATGTTTATTTCAATAAAAAGATCAAAATTACATTGTACTGGAATCATTTTCCACAGATGTAGTAGCGGGCTTCGTTAACGATCCTGTATTCTTTTCGGTCTCTCTAACGTGAAATAAATATTTAGAAGAAATTAATTTGAGGAAAACTTCATTAACTTAAAACACAAAATAACTCATAAAAATTGAAGATAAATGTACGTTGCAAGATTGAAATATTATCAAAAAGAAATATTGGAAATAATGTACTACTTACTTGTCATCGATATCCATTTTTTAAACTCAGAAATTAGTGTTTTCAGAATTCTTTTTGTCATTAAAATTAGGTTAGTTAAACAACATTTATAGTCTGAAGTTGGCATCTCTTTACTTCAAAAATAAAAACTGGCCATGGCTTAATATAATTCTAACTTTTCATTAGCATCGATATTTTAATTAATAGTTGTGGAGCTTACAGCATAAATTCCAGGGATAACTTTATTTAAAAACATAGTTTAACATTTGATGAACCTAAAAATAATAACTCAAAATTTTCAAAAAGTGGACATGGCGTACTATAACTCTGGGGCGACGATTTGCAAACAAACATCCACAACCTCAATACTCATTTTAAATAAACAGAGCTTTCATGTCTGATTAAAAATTTAATTTCAAACGGTTCTTTTATTGATCATCATTCACGTCAGAGGATTAAATAATTTCATAATATGTTGAGTAGTTGAAATTTCATAACAGATAATTGATCTTGAATTTGAATCGAGTTGATCATGAATAGAGATATCAAAACGTTGCATGATTTTGATCCATTTGCCGTATCAACTTGATACCTGGTAGATTTGTGCCCTTTCTTCAGGGTCCCAATCCCAATGAACTACTTTTTCACAAAGATCCAAATTCGATTTCTAAAATTGGATTTTACGACCCACCTTAGTATATATACTTTAAATTTTGTGAATATTTGTTGCTTCATATGAATATTAATGAATTCGCAATAATTACCATAAATTTCCATGAACTTTGCTATAATTTTTATTATTTTTCTGGTAACTTTACATACATTTCCGGTTATATCGATAGTTATCAAAATATTGACAACTACCTTATGTAATAAATGAAAAATACCAGCCATTGTGCAATATTTTGATGCGATTTTGTAGCCCAGTTTGATAATTGGACATTTTGCGTGAGCCTCACACAATTTCATTTTAATATAATACTATTAACACGTATTCAAACATTTTTCATTATTGCGTGAAGACCGTCCAAAAATTAGGCAACTCAGGAAGTTTGATTAGAGATTGTTGTCTCATTATCGCTTCCTAGAGTAACACATAATGGTAATGATGTAATTTCTCAACCGACAGTTATATTTCCTCACCCATAGAAAAAATGTCTGATAATTTATATAGATTGTTTTACAAAATTCTTTTTGAGGCATAAATCATTGAATGCGTACATTTTCAAACTAATATTCAGTGAAAATTGATTAAATAGTGTATCAATATTAAAGTAATCGGTAAAGTTTTTCCAATAACGGAAGAAGAAAATGTCTGAATGATTTTGTGAGTGCGACTGGAATAAATAGTGCCATACCTGCATACATAAGTCCATTTGAAATGATCAAAATCATTGCCATTATTTTATTTCATTCAATTTTTCTCATCGGTACCACAAGTAATGTGATTACATGCATAATCATCCTGAAGAATGCAGCAATGCGAAATGTGATGAAGAAAGAGGTAATAACCTCTTTTCTCTGGCAGTGTCAGATGTTTTAATTGCTAGATTTAGTATGCTTGCAATCATTTCGTTGAATTATTATTTATCATGTAAATGTTTAACAACAGAATGTTATTTCAGGTACAGCTATGCCAATTCAGCTATACCAATTCAGGCTAATCTTGTTGAATTATTTTTCAGTTTTTTTTTTAATCGGAACGACATTTATTGGTTGAGTTGTCTGAAATATATGAGAAACTAATTCGGTAAATGTCGTTCTAATGGTTCCGATTAAAAAAAAATAATAATAATTTAACGAAATTTGCCTGAATCGGTGGTGGCTATATGGTGACCGATTAAAATGATTAAATTCATGAGACCGATTGAAAATTTCACAAACCCATAGACCGGAATTCGGGTGAATCGGCATTCTTAAATTCTCTAATTCAAATATATTCCATTCAATTGATTCTTTTTGCGTGATATTATAATCCGATAATCAGGATGATCGGGATAATGCCGATTATAATTCGCATTCTTTTTAAAAAAATCCAGTTTTCTGTCAAACTATGAAAGATGCGAAAAAATGTTAACAAACTAAATTTTTTATCTTAAATAGGTCTACACACTTTTTTATCACTACTTTTTAATAAGACGCATAGTTTTTGTGTTGATCAAAAATACAATTTTATAAATATATATATTTTTTTTAAACATTTAAAAACTGAATCTTTGGATCAAACCATGCAAGAGACCGAGCAAGAGCCGAAAAATATTGCGAAGCAAAATTGTTCATTTAAAATGTTTTTTTTTTAAGTTTAGTTGTTTAATATACACTTTAATTCTATAGGGATTCATATTTACTACTCTTGTTTAGCAAGTATAACATAAGTACGCATAACTTTTTAAAACATAGTCTGGGTAAATAATTCCATGATCTCGACTGCCTCCCACTCTGAAAAAAATTCTTTGGGGTGCCAAATACATTTGAAAAAATCTCCATTTGTGAGACGAAATGCATAATTGGTTGCCTTATCCGTCGGAACTCAAGTCCTCTGCGCGTAAAAAGGTATTTACATGAATAGGTACATACATTTGTGTAATATACACTGGAAATCCCATTTAAGTGCGGTTTCGGGCATGGCCTTAAATAGCCTTCATTTAAAGCGAACACAACATTCACTTGCTCCGAACGTGAACAGTCAGGGCCGCTTACCGATTTCGGTTGGATTTGGAGGCATGACGCAACCTGATGCAACTAATGCTCTAGGAGTGCGGCCCTTCTGCTGTTTGTCACGCTTGACTCAGCCACTGCCTCCACTTTATGCCCCATGGGTTCTCCAACTCACCACATTGGGAATGATTACTATGTCAACTCTATTGAATCTTGTTTTGTTTCGATGTGAAAAAATTCATTTTTATCTACTAGGAAATTACCCACAACAAAAATTCCCTTCTGTTTTTTCTATGTAAATAGAAGATACGTAAATGGGATTCCCAGTGTATCTCTATGCTATAGCTTAATATAAGATGTGAGAATTGCGTACAACTTGGCACTTATAAGCCATCTAAGCATTCAGAACTTTTTGATCTTGAAGTAAGTATGAGCATTTTCAGGGTTAGAAATTCAAATACTTTTTGAAAGTTCGACTTTTAATTTGGAAGGTTCATCTACACTAGTAGAAATTTCATATTTTTGGCTTGAAATGCAACTGCTTGGTGGGAAATTAATCATCTTCAATTGAGAATTCAACTATTTTTTTGAAATTTCGTTAAAAATTTATAGTTTTTGATTGAACGTTCATCTCTCTAGTTGCAAATTTAACTTTTTGCTTGAAATTTTGTTATTGTGAAAAACTAATTTTCTTAGTTTGAAATTTCCTCTCTTTTGCTCAAAAATTAATTTTTTTGTTGAAAACGCAAATTTTTGGGTTGGAAATTCAACTTTTTTACAGAAAATTCGTCTCTTGCCTCGAAAATTCAACAATTCAGATGCATTTTTTTCTTTCTTGACTGTACAATCTTTATTTGTTGAAAATATATCTTTTGATTAGGAAAATTAATTTTTTTAATAGAAAATTCACCTCTTTGGTTCAAAATTTAACTTTTTTCTCGAAAACTCAATTATTTGGTTAAAAATACAACTTTTTTGTTTGTTAAAGTTTAATATTTTTTGTTTGAATAATCAAAAGTTTGGTTAAAATATCAACTATTTTGTTGAAAATTTAATTACTTTGTTTAAAATGTCACTTTCTTGTTAAAATATTTTTTGGCTAAAATAAATAAGTTTTTAATTTTTAAATTTTAATCTGAAATTGTTCTTAGCCACTCTGAATGAGCATAGGTAATAATAGTATATTCCGTATAAAATGTGCAGAAAATAGGCATTTTTGGACGAGTGTGAAGTTTACAGCATGAGCCAGAGGCGAGTCAAAAACAAACCAAAGACGAGCCAAGCGCTGCAAACCTCACGCCAATCATACCTACTTTCGCACGCATTGTTGCACACGATCAAAACACGGTCAAATCACTAATCGCAATAAGTTTATGCCACGGCAGTATATGTATACATAGTTCCGGGGGCTCTCGTGGTGGGAGAAGTTTTCTTATTGAAGCTTCCGATTATTTCACAAAGTTGCCACTTCCGGTAGTGACGTAATAGTAGAGTAGAGAAAGTCGCGGTTTAATTTGAATGTTAATTTCAAGAAAACAATTTAATCCAGATGTATTCAATAATTTAAATAATATAAATGCATTTTTAAATTATTGAAAATAATAAACACATATTAATGCTAAAAATTGTATGGTTCAAAGTAAATTACATGAAACTGCTTTGGCACCATTTCGCAAGCGAGTGTATTGTAACGGAGTACAATGAATAATTCGCCCTTCGCTATCACAACTTACACTCTCTCTGATAATATCGTTCTCCGGAAAATGAAATTCGCAAACACGTCCCTTTAAACGAAAAAACATACACGATTTCCATTCTCTCCGGACAACAAGATCACTCGGCACTTTAAAAGTTGATCTCTTGCCTTTAAATTTTGAACTATATTTGTTTTGCCGTTTGGTACGGCACAAACACACGGCATTTCTGCATTTAATTTACTTGAATATTGCAGATATTACATATCTACCACTTCACGATTCATTTCGTTGAGACTTTGAGGTTATAAAACGTGCTTACCTTTTCAAATCCTACACTACTCGACACATACGCCACTACACTCAGTGGTCAGTGTGCGAAACTTTCTGGCTTACGTTAGGGAACTTCCCCCACCACAAGAGCCCCCGGAACTGTGTAATCGACCGTGATCTACGCTATCAGTTGATCATCTAGAATACGCTACTTTCTCAGAAAAAAACGATCTGGAATCTTTAATCCGCTTTCAGAGTACTCTCTGCCTACAAAAAAAATTAACTTCTCGTGGGTAAAATTTACTCAAAAGATTGGGTATGGTAAGTGAAACAGTGGCCAATGGTCAACCAAAAAAGGGAGGCAGAAGACTTATACAAAAATTTAGAATCATTATATACCTCTACAAAGGCATTGTTTTCGACCTATTACAGAATTTCGATTTCGTCATACACATTTTTTTTTAACTCCGCCATAATTGTTACTATATCAACTTTGTTTTTTTGTGTACCGCACTGTTGAGTATGCGGCGAAAATTGAACATTTCGTGTATGTGTTACAAATAGGATTTTATTTTTACTTCAGAGGTCAAACGATGTCAATATTGACGGTGACTGCATTTGCCATCGAACGCTGTTTAGCTATTTCCCGCCCATTTACTTACAATGGATCAAGTGGAGCTAGTCGAGCTATCAAGGTCATTTTTGGTTCCTGGGAATTAAGTGCCATTCATTACTTTCCATAATTGCTGCCTGCTTATGCTGTGGAGTCAGGTAGAATTTGCATTTGGCATAACTATAGAGCGAAATTTTACACTTATTTTCAAGATGTAATTTTTAAAAACTGTTTCAGATACACATGTTGATTGTGGAAATTGCCGCTATTCCATAACCAGTCTATCCTGCTCGATCTCGGAATTTAAATTTTGTGCTTCCACAGAATGTATAGCGTTGTACTTAGTTCCGATGATTATAGTTATCCTTGTCAACATTATAATATGGATAAAAATTCGTAACAGGTTGCAAAATTCTTCAAATCTTTTTTCCGTTGGAAAAGCACAAATTACTCAGAACTGTACACCGTCAAATGGAATGATTTGTAAGTTCAGAATGTCACCTAGTAAGTGATACTATAATATATATATATATATATAATATCTGCTTGGTGGCTTAAGTGGTTAGACGCTCGGACTTCACATTAGAGGTCAGGGTTTCGATCCCTGAGCCGGTACCTCTTCAAATTTTTCTACTTGCTTTTGCGGAGGTTTTGGTGGTCCAGATCCCACCTCAAGCTGGAGGTCCCCTTATCATGCACTTGGTTCTAGCCCAGTCCATGGATGATGGGATAAAGAAAACAGGCTTTGCCCAATATTTCAAATTAGGCATACTGCTTTTATCAGATCACTTAATTGCAGTACAAAAATGCGTCCGTGACTAATGATATATACCGGAACAGCCCTTTCCAGAAGGTTCAAAAATCCAACTTTAACAAAGATGCGTTCGACATATTGGGCTGTGCATTGTTAGAAATTTCTGTAGGAATTTTCAGAGATACGTCACTTAAGCTTTATTCCTAAACAGGAACAGAAATTTCAGCAACGGTAACTGCATTAATCTTTAGTCGCATGTTCCAAAAATTTGTTCACAATTTAGGAATTTTCAGTTACTGTAACTAAAAGTTTCAAGGGATACAATATAAATAGTAAGAAAATATGAGTTAAGTTAATATAAACATATTTGTGGGTACGATAACTTTCAAAAGAATGATCAGCTTGGATTGGGATATGGCACACTGTTTTGAGGCATAGAAAAAAAGGAAAACTTTTTTAAACAGCCATTTTTGACCAACGTTTGTGGTTTCATCTATGAATGCTTTTTAAAAAATAAAAAATTCCATTTTCCAGGAAAACTATACGACATACGAAAAAAATGATAAGAAGCAAGATTGTTTATCTCAAAAAGATGAACGAATTTTTTCGAACAATTGTTTTGATGAGACGCATATTTTTTGTTTTAATTGTGAAAAATGTTATTAAAAATAAATAATACCATTTTGCGGTCAACTTTGCAAAATTCGAAAAAGAAAACAAATCAAAAAAAAATTGTACCCGGAAAAGATCTACAAATTTGTCGTTAATTATTTTTTGACAGGGCGCATAGTTTTTGTTTTAATCGTCAAAAATAACATTAAACATTTTGAAACAATTACATTTTTGAAAAACTAACACAAGATACGAAAAAAATTAAGCGACAAAAGTGGATCACCCAAAAGAGATATACAAATTTGTTATACATACTTTTTCGACAAGGCGTAGTTTTTGTTTTATTCGTGAAAAATAACATTAAAAATTCACAATTTTTTGGAAAACGGTACAAGATACGAAAAAAATGAATTAGCAAGAGTTGTTCACCAAAAAAAGATCGAGAAAGTTATAAATTATTTTTTGATTAAACGCGTCGTTTTTGTTTTAATCGTAAAAAAGGACATTACAAATAAAAAAATTAAACTTTTGGAAAAAGGCACAAGGTACAATAAAATGTGTAATAAAAAAATTTTTCGCCTAAGTCAGATTTGAAAATTTTCTTTTGACCATTTTTTCTCATGAGACACGTGATGAAAATGTGTTCGTTCAAGGTGCTTTAACAAAAGAGAATTCACAATTATTAAATTTCAGTTGTCGATGGTTTGACCTTTAATTTTAAAAGTCCTATATGCAAAAATGTGGAGGACGTACAATGAACGAGCGCGAAGCGTGATATAAATATATTATCGAGCGCGATGCGTGAGATTCAAAAGGCGCGCGCCCTAAGCGCTGTATTTTCGACGAGTTTGCAATTACCTTCACTATCGTCAATGTAGGCTAGTGTCAAGTCAGCCCCGAGAAACATTAAAAATCATCAGAAATTCAAAATTTAACAACAAATTCTTGTTTAGAACCTTTTTTACGTCAGATAAACATACCTTGATTATAGTGGACGATGATATACAAAATAAAAACAAAATTTTCCACGAGCGTTGGAAAAAACTTTTCACCTCCAAAAACACTTTTTATATTGTAAAATGTGCTATGTCATGTAGAATGTTACGAAACTCCGTCGGTCAAGATGGGGCATTAGGGCTCACTTTTATTTTAAAAAACCAAGTTCACACAGTTTATATTTTTCTCTGAAAAAGCATGTGTCGGCTTAGCCCAACTGTCGACTTAGCCCCACGTTCCCATGCGTAATCATTTACATATAAACTTCGCTCACATATAGTATTACTATAATTTATATTGTTAAGAAAAATATATGCTACAAATTTATATTGAAATTAATGAACCAACGGAACGACTCAAAATTACAGATATAACCTATCTAGCGAAGAGGGCGTCATTTGACGTAAACAGCGGAGTCGCCATTGAATTTTAAACTGAATTAATTATTAATTTGCGCAGCTGCTGCTAGTCACTTTCGGGCCTGATGTATCTTTTTGGAACTTCATTTACGAGGCAGATTATCGCAGTATCTTGTAACTATTGTATTGCAAAGATAATTCGCTCATCAACCGAGCTTCTACGTTGTTGCCTTTAATCGCGATTTCAAAACTTTGTTCAGTTCCTTCTTCTCGTGCAAATTTCGAATCCTTTTCATGCTTGAGAACTTTCAATATCGGAAAAACTAGGTTTACTGCCTGGTTATAATTCAATACAACCTTATGCAGTTCTTTGCCGCCCATGACTTACATTTCTGTTATCATTCAGGATTTGTAGGAAAATATTTGTAATTTTCATATACCGTTTCTGAATGTTAATGCAAATTTAGTAAATTTACTATAAAAGTTACTGAATTTTGTTTGCACCTACCCAATTTCGTAAATTTCAGTTTTTCGAGTATTTTAAATGTGTCGGAATATTCCAAACATTTCTAATAGTGAAATCATCTTAAATCTGAAAGAAAAATTTGCATCCTCATTTTTGTAATATCTGTTAATGAACTTAATGATAAAGAGTGCACTGAGTTTTTATATTAAAACTTTTTTTTTTATTTCTCATATAGTTGCTGTAGTGTCACTAACGTTATTAACAGCGATGCCTGTTCAGATCGCACAACTTATTATATGTATATTATCATTGCGACAGCATATTGTTTTTCTCTATCAACGCCACCTTGATTATCCAATTGCTGTACTTTAGTTCAACCATTATCAATCCTTTCGTTTACAACATAATGAGTAGTCAATACAGAGAGGGCTTTGAAGATATTTTTTGCTGCAAGAATAATTAAAGCACCAAGTGATAAGGAATGATATTCAACTCCTTGATATAGGCACTGAATCTTGAGGTATCATTTGTCATCCAAAGACGAATCAAGCAAACAAATGTCAACTACATTCAATGTTTTCAATATATTGTAACTGTTTAATAAATAACAATATTGACTAATTCTGACTACTTTTTTATTTTGGTAATTTTATTATTCAGTTCCATTCCAAATTATATGATTTTTAATGTACTTGATCCCGTGCTATTTGGTGTCAGGTCTGGCCCAGGTCTGGATTTATCTAGATGGCTTAGTCTGGAAGATCTGTTCTGGCTTCGAACTGGCTCTACGCAGCAATTCAAGAATAATGAAAATTCTAAGCTCGGTCTGGAAGATCTGGTCTGTTCCCGAAATTTTACACTCATTTTCAAGATGTCATTTTTAAAAACTATTTCAGATCAACCTATAGACTCGGGTGAATTTGTACATTGTGAAATTAAATATACCTAACCCTTGCTGGCCTGTCCTGTCTAGATAAATAGATTTCGCAGTTGCGCAGAAGCAATATCGGTTTATGCTGTTCCGACAATAGCAGGAGTCCTTCTCTACCTTAAAATATGGATAAAGATTCGTAAAAGCTTAAAAAATTCTTCAAGTCTTGTTGCTGTTGAAAACGCTCAAATCAACCAGCGAGCTAGAAATTGAAATAGAATGATCAATAAGTTAAGAATATCAGCCAATATTTGAGGGCATTGATGGGAAAGGGCCCTCACACATATGAACTCTTTCTTCATCATTAGTTTAAATCGAACGGGGAAAGATGGTCATAGTTATATTTTTTATGTCAGTATTTAAAATCTACAATACATTGCTTGAAAGCAAGTCGTTTATGTATATATTCTATACAAAATTTTAATTTTAATTTTGTCAAAATATAAGAGAATTGAAGAGCATATGCGGCGGTATAGGGGCCTTTTTCAATCAACGGCCTTATTAATTATCTTACTTCGATATGAAAATTGCGTTTGGGCACTAAAGTTTTTATGTTAAAAAATAAATTGGGTGTCATTCTGATATGGTTGCTGTAGTGACTTCAACATTCTTATGTTCGAGTCCTCGTGCGATCTTAAACGAAATTCAACTGTGTCTTAGCGATAAGGCAACCTCATACAATTCCATTCACAGTTATTATACTAACTTTTTGCCTATTTGCTATTCTTTAGTTCAACCATTATTAATACTATCGTGTACAATCTAATGAGTACTCAGTACAGAGAGGGCTTCGAAGAAATATTTTACTGCAAGAAGAATTAAAGCACAAAGTGATAAGGAATGATATTTAACTCGTTGATATACGAGGCATTATTTCTCAACTGCCCCAACTTTAAAAGTCATGTTCTTCGATTTTCTTTAAATTCTGGGAATATGTTTACCTACCTAACAGTACTTAATCGAAAAATTTATAGACCACAAAAACAACCCCACTCCAAGTGATGGGGGATGACATTTTCAACCCCAACGCCTGCACGGGTATTTTCAAAAGCTCGTAACTTCCTTTCTATTTTAGCGATTTAAATTTTTTAAAAGCTTGACCTTTTGGCTTTAAAAAGGGTCCTGAGAAAAAAAATGGTCCAGTGAATAGTTTCTGAGATATAGGCCCCGATGTGAAGGCAGTCCTAATGCTCGTGTTCAGACGCAATCCTTAAGTAGTCCACATATTAGTTTTCAAGTCTACCATTCTTTCAACGCATTCAGGTCCATTCAGAATGCTATTAAATCAGCTAATGAACAATTTGAGAATGCTTGCCGGTGGTTCAGAGGAAGTTTATATTATTTGTTATTTGTTATAAACAAATAAAAATGCAAACTACTCTTTTCAGAAGTGATGTTGATTTTGCTCAGTATGGATGATTCCTTCCTGTTATAGTTCGTCAGTTTACACTAATTATTGATTGTTTATATACAGTCGTTCAAAAATTTCATTTCATGAACCAATTTTTTTCTGAATATGTGCCTAGAAACTCTTATAACGCTTAGACTCGGCCTTGAGTTTGTAAATTTAGATGAATTTCGATTACTAACTTGTTTTCCAATTTTTTAACTTATTCTGAAGCCAAAACTCTGAAGAAATAATTTTTATTCTTTTTATGTTGTTCTGTCTACTAGTTATTGCTGATTTACATCAAGGTGAAAATTCCGCAATGTCTTAATGATCTATTTTTCATGGATCTGGTACCATAGCCATACCATAGTCGGTAAGTCAAAGATTAAAATTTCCCCAATTGCTGGCCAAACCACGCTGAAAAAAACCAGTTCTCGTCAGATCACTGAAGTTAAGCAGCGTTGGGCGCGGTTAGTACTTGGATGGGTGACCATTCGAGAATACTGCGTGCTGTTGGCACATCGTGGGTGTGGTGAGCCCAACTTGTAGTTATTTACTACAAGAAACTATCCACCTAGAAACACCACCCAAATCGGGTAGTGTCACGCCTACCCTGAAAGGGAAATGGCTTAATGGTATACTACTGCTGAACAACGCTAACATTTGCCAGCCTTGTAGAAAAGAATTCAATAAATTGAGTCCACAAGTGCCTCCAAATGAATCCAGCATGGAAGAACAATCTGTTGAAGTGGAAGAAGTTGTTTATGGCGGTGAGGTTGATGACAATAGTGTAGAAAAAGAAATTACCGATGATCCAGATTTTCTATTGGTTCCGTTAGAATATAGTGGTTGTAAAGATCAAAATCACACAGCAGGTCTAGAAACTCTTCAACAAATTATAGAAAAATTCAAGGTAAGTACTGATGGTTACGAAAAAATTACATTACTCACACTTGCTCCTAAATCTTGGAGTCGTAGAGAGGTAATGGAAGAATTTGGTGCAACGGAACGTCAAGCCCGGGAAGCTGACAAATTATTTCAAAAACATGGAATACTGGCTTTGCCTGGACTTTGCCACCAGAAACTGTAGTAGTAGTAATAAGTTTTCATGAAGATGACGAGAACAGTCGATTAATGCCGGGGAAGAAGGATTTTGTATCCATAAAAAAGGAAGACGGAACTCGCGACCATGTGCAACAACGACTCATCTCGGCCAACCTATCAAAGTTAGACGACCGTTTTAAAATAGAGGATGAGGAAATAAAAATTGGGTTTTCAAAATTTGCACAACTTAGGCCTCGACATTGCGTTTTAGCCGGAGGAAATGGTACCCACACTGTTTGTGTGCGTGTTTATCAAGTAAATGTGAATCTTATGTCAGATGCAAATGATATCAAGCATCTGACTGAAGACTCAGATATAAAACTAATTGATTATCATGACTGTTTAGAGTTAATGATGTGCACTAATCCAACTCCTGCCTGTCATTTCAGCGAATGCGAAAATTGTCCTGGCATTGATATCCTGAAGGAACACCTGACTGAACTTCTGGATGAAAACTGCGTCATTGAGTTAAAATATCTAATTTGGCAACAAACAGATAGGAGCAATCTGGTAACTGAACTAGCTGAGACCGATATCTTCATAGAACGACTCTGCGAAAAACTTGTGAACTTGAAATCTTATGAGTTTTGTGGCAAGAATCAAAAATCTCAAAGACACTCTATTGGTTGGAGTTTTCTTGATCATGCTTGCTTTCGCGGAAAATTATGCTTACGTTTTTCAAAATGCTATCCAGTCTTCTCACTGAAATTATAATCAGGCATCCATTTTCACATTTGAAAAAGCACTGTTTATATGTTAACAACGGTTAAATTGTGCACTTATTAATGGAATATTCATGAATAATCAATAATTATTGTGAACTGACGAACTATGATAGGAAGGAATCATTCATACTGAGAAAAATCAACATAACTTCTGAGAAGGGTAGTTTGAATTTTTTATTTGTTTATAACAAATAACAAATAATATGAACTTCCTCTGACCCGCCGACAAGCATTCTTGAATTGATTATTAGCTGATTTAATATCATTCTGAATGAACTTGAATGCGTTGAAAGAATGGTAGACTTGCAAACTAGTCTGTGGACTACCAAAGGATTGCGTCTGAGCACGAGCATTAGGACTACCTTCACATCGGGGCCTATATCTCGAAAACTATACACTGGACCATTTTTTGCTGAGGACCTTTTTTGAAGCCAAAAGGCAAGCTTTCTTTTAAGACTATTTAAAAAATAATAAAAATACCCTAAATTGCTAAAAAAGGTAAATAAACAATTACATTGTTTAAAAAATGCTTAAAATTTCTTTAGTTTTTTTCTTTAATAAAATAGAATAAAAGATTAAAAAATAACCTTTCGAAAACCCTCATAAAAATGTAAATCGCTGAAATAGAAAGGAAGTTACAAGCTTTTGAAAATACCGGTGCAGGCGTTGGGGTTGAAAATGTCACCCCCTATCACTTGGAGAGGGGTGCTTTTTGTGGTCTATAAATTTGTCGATCAAGTACTATTAGGCGTTAGGTAGGTGAAAATATTCCCAGAATTTAAAGAAAATCGAAGAACATGGCTTCTAAAGTTGGGGCAGTTGAGAAATAATGCCCCAAACATACTATATCCTAAAATATCATTTGTATTGCCATTGTTAATTAGAGTACAATATTGTGTCATTGTGACGAATTCGTTATTTTAATTCAATTCCTTTTCAATGATAAAATATTTTTTCTCTTACAAGATTTTTTCAAGAAATATCGTAAACTGGAGCTTAGCTACGCATTTGTGAGGAAAGCGGTGCGCCAATAGTTCTGTATTTAAAACGCGATATTACTTTTTCTAGGTATTGCCAAATTTCGAATTCAGAAATGCATAATTAAGAGTGCTCCGCCTTCCCTCATATGCGCCGCTTAGCCCCAGGCCACGGCACTTATTTACTACAGAATTGAAAGACAAATATTTCTTTCTATACATCTCCAATTTCCATATTCAACAGAAGCACTATCCCCAGTGTTCAACTGAAAATGTTCGAAAAATTGTTTTCAAAATCTGCTTTTTTAAATCATATGATTTGTGAAATGCGTCTTGTCATTCATACTATCATCAATTATTCACAAAGAAATTAATTGCTGTATGATTTATTTATATAACATATTTTAAAAATAACTATCATATTTTAATGCACATAAAGTCTTTTCTGTTTGTTGAGAATCTCATTGTTCAATATTCTCAACTTTTTGGCAATTTTCCTTGTATTTCTAACTTTCAGAATATCCTTTTCTGAATAAAATCCCTCGACTTTATATTATAATAATACAATAATTGAGGGTCTGGATCGAGAAACTCGCCCAGCGCTTGAGATCGGGTAAAAGTATTGTCCAAACGTCTCGGTGGACGGAAATTTTGAAAGTCAAAAAATTAATTTTTTAAAAATGTAGGCTTGTAGATAATGACGAGATGGAACTTTTTTCTATTTTCTGTTTTTTGATCAGATAATTATTTTTAATAATAAGCCTAATAAACTGAAAAAAATGTGTCCCCAAATTCAATTAGTTTTTAAGAAATAAATCGTCGTAAGTTGGGCAAATATTATTGAAACTGTTTCAAACTTGATATACGAACGAAATATACCCTAGCGATGCTTAAAAAACCAAGAAAAAGTTGAAAATCGCCTATTGTTTATTAATATTTAATTGCAAATTGAGACAGATCGGTAACCCCGTTTTTTCAGTTTCGCCGACAAAAAGTATCGAGGGAACTTCACAGTTGATACAACTTCCAGTGAGACATTTGTTCGTTACTATTAAAGGAAGATTTAGGGAAATTTTCAGATCGATTCATTCAAAATTGGCGGAAATATGCATTTTACAATAAAGCATGAGGCGCCGCCAACGATAGCTCCGTGAGTACTGAGCACCATCAGGCAGAGGGCTAGCCGTCTGGTTTTCCCGAAATCAATTTTCAATGATTTTTTAATGGTTTTCTGTTTAAACGAACCCCTTCACCCCTCACGAAATATCGAAATGACAAACTATGTTTCGCATCTATAATTATTTCAGTTATATTCATATTAGGAAACAACATTTTAAGTGTCTTGCGTACGTTAATGTATACTGAATATTACTGAAACGAAATGAAAGCAGTTCGTTATAACAAAATGCTTGTTTGTAAACAAAGCAGACCAAATACCTGTCACATAGGGAAGAATAAAAAATGAACTAGTTCCAATTTTGTTGGACAATAGAAAAAGAACGAGGAACGAAAAAAATTGTAAAGCAAACGAAAAGAAATAAGCCAAAAATGAGGTAAGTTATTATGAAACTTTATTTACAATTAAACAAAAATTGATGACACCGAATCCATTTCAAATCAGGCAGGTTCTACACTTGAAGTCGCAGAATCTCTCGGGGACAAAATATGTTGTTTTTAGAGGAAATTAGGCGATACGTATTTTTGCGATTTGTGAAAAAAAAATGTTTATCAAGTTTTGCGTATTTGAATTTGTTGCTTTGTTAAAAGACAACCCAATTTTTTCTTTAAACTCATGTAAATTTGGCCAGAAAAATTAGAAAATGTTCAAAATCAACAAAATGGCGGCAGTATTTCTGAAAATATTAATAGTCGAAAAAGTTGTACAAAAAGTTTTTCTACTCATTTATGATATCTTGCACCATTTCCGAGAAAAATAAAAAATTCAATTTTCATAAAGAAACAAATTCCGCTGGCCACGAAAATGGTTTAGCCCGCATAAAACTAAAATATTTTTTTATATACTCAAAAATTGTAAAAAATATTTTCAAAAATTAAAAAGGTGGGGTTTGTCCCCTTTCAGAGAAATTTCCCATATGTTTCTAGTCCTTCAACTTGTTTTTTTCAAATCTTATGTATAAGTAAACAATTGAAATTCGAAAATGTCTTTATTCATTTTTTCTATCATTCTGTGAATTCTGTGAATATAAATGTACATAGAGAGATTCAAATATTTTTTAGTTTTAGTGGGCCAAACCATTTTTGTGGTCAAAAGAATTTTTTTGTTTATGAAAATTGAATTTTTTTTTCTCTAAAACACAACATATTTTGTCCTCGAGAGATTCTGCGACTTCAAGTGTAGAACCTTCCTGATTTGAAATGGATTCGGTATAATCAATTTTTATTTAATTATAAACAAAGTTTAATAATAACTTACCTCATTTTTGGCTAAGTTCTTTTCGTTTGCTTTCCAATTTTTTTCGTTTCTCGTTCTTTTTCTACCACCTTATAAAAACTTTTCCTTACACATTTTTGCTATTTGAAAACTGAATTGAAAACTATTTTCACATATTAAATTTTTAAATTAGAAATAAAATTTTACGCGAAATGTTTCTGTCTACAATTTCTGAAAGTTTGTAGAGATGTGCACTCTTGTCCAACAAAATTGTCTGCTTTGTTTACAAACAAGCATTTCGTTATAACGAACTGCTTTCAGTTCGTTTCAGTAACATTCAGTTACATTCACGTACGTACGCCTGATGGTTCTCAGTACTCACGGAGCTATCGTTGGCGGCGCCTCATGCTTTATTATAAAATGCATATTTCCGCCAATTTTGAATGAATCGATCTGAAAATTTCCCTAAATCTTCCTTTAATAGTAACGAACAAATTTCTCACTGGAAGTTGTATCAACTGTGAAGCTCCCTCGATACTTTTTGTCGGCGAAACTGAAAAAACGGGGTTACCGATCTGTCTCAATTTGCAATTAAATATTAATAAACAATAGGCGATTTTCAACTTTTTCTTGGTTTTGTAAGCATCGCTAGGGTATATTTCATTCGTATATCAAGTTTGAAACAGTTTCAATAATATTTGCCCAACTTACGACGATTTATTTCTTAAAAGCTAATTGAATTTGGGGACACATTTTTTTCAGTTTATTAGGCTTATTATTAAAAATAATTATCCGATCAAAAAACAGAAAATAGAAAAAAGTTCCATCTCGTCATTATCTACAAGCTTATATTTAAAAAAAATTAATTAGTTGACTTTAAAAATTTCCGTCCACCCAGACGTTTGGACAATACTTTTACCCGATCTCATGCGCTGGGCGAGTTTCTCGATCCAGACCCTCAATTGTATAATAATATTTATGATCATATTTTCTCCTAGTAACACTCATAGAATATCATTGGACTCCTAATAATTAATTAGAGACTTTAAAGCCAATACAAGACATCCCTGAAAGTATAGGACGTTTTTTAGGCTAAAATTAAGCCTTCATCATACTGAATTTTTGTTTTAAAGTGTTTCATTTTATCTCGCTGTGGCGCTGAGATTTCGGGCTTCGAAATATTTGTCAAATATTTGTGGTTTTCGGTATTTGTCACATTTTATAAATTCATACATCGAAAATAATGTAAACTCTAAGGTCCGATATATCTTAGAGAAGTTAAAATATTTTTTTTCTAAATCTGGTTGGACTCAATTACAATTAAAATATTGGCTTAGTTTAAATCCCATGATAGCACATATTGAGGCCTCCAACTATAGTTTTTAGGGGGACTGTTCTTCTTCATATAACACTTTGAATCAAGACTTTTGTTCCGTGTATCTCCCGTCGTGATTTGTAAGCAGGAAAAGGAGAACAGTATTTTTCAAACTGAATTCAGGGCAATATGTAATTTTCACTACTTTTTACAAAATCTCACTGAAACAGGACTCAAGTACCAAAAAAGTTTCAAACACGTCTTGCTGCTGAAGAACTTTTTTGGGATTAAAGAAATGTCCAAATGCATTTTTCTCGATATTTTTATGCGTCTAAAATATCGTTGTGACAATAGTACTAGAACAGTTCTAAATACTTTGTCCAACATAATATTATAAAATGCTCATTATTCGGTTTATGTCCCAAAAAAGTTCTCCTAAGTATTATTTTTTTATTGTGAACCTTAAACAATTTTATTTATATAATATTAACACGCATCCGAACATTTTTCAGTATTGTTTGACAACCGTCCAAGAATATGCTAACTTAGGAAGTTTGATAAGAGTTTATTTACTCATTATCGGCTGATAGAGAGAAAATAATTACAAGGATTTTACTTCTGGACCGACAGTTATATTTTGTCACTAAAGGAGAAAACATCAAATACTTTATATAGATTTTTTTTAAATTCTCTTTAGGGTATAAATCATTGAATGCGTAATTTTTTAAACTACTCAGTGAAAATGGATCAAAAAAGTCATCAGTGCTAAAGTATTCGATAAAGTTTTCTCATTAACGGAAGAAGAAAATGTCTGAACCGATTGATTATCGCATGAGATCGGACGGAAATAAATGATACCATACTTGAATATACGAGTCAATTTGAAATGATCAAAATCATTGCAAGTTTTTTATATTCGTTCATTTTTTTCATGGGTACCATAAGTAATGTGATTACATGCATAATCATCCTGAAGAATGCAGCAATGCGAAATGCGACAAATTATTACCTATTTTCTCTAGCAGTGTCAGATATTTTACTAGCTACATGTGGTAAGTTCGAAAATATTCCGTTTAATTATTTATTATATAAATTTTTAACGACAGAATTTCATTTTAGGTACAATTATGTGCTATTACAGCCAGCAAAGAGAGTTTGGGAGCGTTTCATGGATTTTGGGAACTCCAGGATGCAAGATTATCTACTTTCTTGGCAATGTGTAAGGATTGGATCACATTTTTTAAAATATTATAAATTTCTGATTTAATAAAAGGCAGGCCGTATGTCAGGGAAAACCTGAAAGTGAGGAAAAAGTCAGGGAATTTTATTGGTTTTTAGTTTAGTTTAAAATTTATTACAACCAAGGGATGATAAGTCCGACGGATAGTGATCATTTTTTAAGTAAATTGTCCAAATCTAGCTGTATATGTAGCTTTATATGAATCTATAATTATTGAATAATATTGTTGAACTAGTTACATAAAACTCTATATCCAAAATTCTTAGACAGTCACTTAAATCTCATACAACTACTTTTTTCCGTGTATTTTGTGAGGTTGCCGAAAAAACGAATAGTATATTGTGCTACAAGTGCGGAAAGTAGGCAGTTCCACACGAGTGTGAAGTTTGCTGTACGAGCCAGAGGCGAGTCGAAGGGGATTTGTAGGCGAGTCGTAGGCAAGTTGGAAGCGAGCCGAAGGTGAGCTGTAAACGAGCCGTAGACAAGCCGGAAACGACCCGAAGATGAGCCGATGGCAAGTACTGTAAACTTCACAAGAGTTGCAACTGTCTACTTTCAGCACCTGTTGCACACGATATTTTTTGTAACAAATGCACTAAATTTTCGATTTGAGAAACAATAGGAATACATGTTTTGGAAATTTATGGTAAAATTACCAAAAATTACCGAAAATTTCCTGAAATTTTTGGTGAATTTGTATATTACCGAAAATTTCCAGAAATTCAAGGTATCTAAAGGTTTTTGGAAAAAATCCGAAAATTTCAAAAATTTACGGAAAATGGAAATTTGCTAAATTTCCGGAAATTTATGAAAAGTTGCTAAATCATCGGAAATTTCTGGTATCCAAAGCTTTTTGGAAAGATTCCAAAAATTTCCAGAAATTTATGGAAAATTGCTAAATTTCCGGTAATTTATGGAAAATTGCTAAATTACCGGAAATTTCAGGTAGCCAAAGCTTTTTGGAAAAAATTTGAAAATTTCCAAAAATTTCCGGAAATTTATGGAAAATGGCTAAATTTCCCAAATTTCCGGAAATTTATGGAAAATTGCTAAATTGATCAATTCCCCAAATTTCCAGAAATTTATGGAAAATTGATAAATTACAGGAAATTTCAATTATCCACAAATTTCTAAAATTTTCGGTAATTTATCGGTAATTGATGGTAATTTATCAGACATTTATGGTAACTTATCACTTCGTGTTTGTCCAATCATTATTCACTACTCACAATCAGTCTCTCAAGCGTCAAATCATAATGAAGTGAGGTTATTATTCCGGCAGTCCTGGAAAGTAAATCTGAATCGAAATGCGCAAGTGCAACAGCGAGAAAAAGTAATCTGGCTGGAACTGCGCAAGCGCAGCAGCTAGAAAAACTAATCTTGCTCAAAGAGCGCAAGCGCAGCAGCTAAAAAAAGTCTTTTTATAACTGCTTTTTACCACGGCTTTGGAATTGGTCACTTCCCGCCCGCAATACATGCCTCGAAAAGCGAACATTTCGTGCGTGCGTTACAAAAATTATATTATTCTTTTAAAATTGGTAAATATTGAGGCGTACCTCCGGGCCTTTGATATCTACATAGAATTTTAAATAGGAAAAGCTCAGTTTTCGGGAAAATAAGAGAAAAAAATCTGCCCGCTTCGCGGGCACATTCTCATGGCGCGCTTCGCGCGCGGCTCGCAAGTTTGAGCGCGCCTAGGGCGCGCGACTGTTGGATCTCGCGCTTCGCGCTCGATCATATATTTATCTCGCGCTTCGCGCTCGATTATGTATTCACCTCGCGCTACGCGCTCGGGCGTATTTGCATCGCGCTTTACGCTAGGCTCCTCTAGATTTTTAAACTTCGTGTTCGACTTCGATGAAAAGAAAAAGTTTGTTTGCGAATATTATAAAATTATCAAAACCTCTACATATTAAGTGATTGTTAAATTTGCTTTTATTTTAGACTGAAAGGGAACTCTATTTACTCAAGGTTCTATCGACCTTAAGGAACACATTCTCATCCAGACACTCGCGCATCGCGCTCGATATTTGATTTGAAAATCATTTGAACCGTATGATAGAAACAAAAAAGTTGGAGCGCACTTACGGCGTGCGATTTGGTAAATACACTGAGCGCGCACTTTGTGCTTCGTGTTATATGTTCTTCATATACAAATTACTAAATTTGTATTTGATTTCAAATGAAAAGTAATGATATAATTGAGGCGACAAATTTTATTAGTTAACATTTTATTTTAGCTTGTGCCGTTTATCAAAAAAGTTAATTTTTTCATTTTGAATATATTCTTACCACAAAAATTGATTACGGGTGTGTAAGTCTTTTTTGAATGCACAATTTTTGTTCATTTATATGTTTTCGTACCTTGCATTGTTTTTTCAAAACTTTCATTTTTTTTACTGTCAATGTTATTTTCACGAATATAACAAAAACCACGCATCCTATCGAAACATGAGTCACAATAAATTTGTACCTCTTCCATGGATGAACAAATTTTGTTTCGGTCATTTTTTCGTAGCTGGTAATATTCGTCTGAAAATTTGATTTTTCTATTTTCAATGCTGTTTTTTACGAATAAAACAAAAACTACGCGTCATATCAAAAAGTGAATGATAAGAAATTTGTAGATCTTTTTTAGGTGCACAATTTTGGTGAGATGATCTTTTCTGGTATCTTGCATAGTTTTACAGCAAAATGGCTTTTTTGATTTTTCATTAATTTTTTGTGCGATCAAAATTTGAATTTTTTATTTTTCGAAAAATTCAAAAAGTTGTCATGAAAATATTATAGGGTGTTCAGGAATCAACGTTTTTCTCCTCTTGACTTTTTTTCATATCGTGCGTTTTTCGGCTTAAAATGTTCATTTTCGTTTGTTTTTTGGAATTTTGAAAATGCTATAACTCCAGTAATTTTTTTTTTATCACGAAAAGTCATAAGAATATTTTGTTCTTCATTTTGCGTACTACTAATAACTGTACATAGAATTTTCAAATCTTTCAAAAAAGTGGTCTCAAAAATTTTCAAAATGTGCTCACTTTTTGGATTTTCATCCAAAATAGCTGGTTAACGAACTCGTTCTCTATTTTTCGGCCATAAAAAAGTGTGCCAAAGCTCAATCAAATCTGATCATTTTTTCGAAAGTTATCGTGGCTACAGACAGACAGACAGACAGACAGACTACAGACTACAGACAGACAGACACCTTCGTAAAAATCGTTTTTTCTGACTCAGGAGGTCTCAAAACGTGGACATTTGATGAAAACCGACTATGTCAAATTTTACATAAAACCAATACCTTCTCATTAGAATGAGAATGTAAAAAACTTGTTACTAACTTTTCGTAAATTGAATTGCAGTCACTTTTTAAGAAATGTTCAAGGAATCGCTAGCGCTACCAAACCATAACGTTCAAATTTTATGCTACAAACCACTTTCTATTGTGCCCGGAAAATGCCCCGAAAATGCGAAATAACAGTTTTATTTAAAATTCATGCTAGAGACGGGTCTTTTCAAATTTTTCCAGCACGAATTGTTTGTATTTGATGAGAGAGAAAAATCAAACAAATGAAGATTGTTTAAACAATCGGATAATGTCTGCAACAAAAAACATTACTTCTTAAATTCATGAAGTGTGTCATTAATTCCAGCAAATACGAACTTTTCTTGATTTGGAATGAAAATGAAAATTGTAACAAATATGCATTGATTAAACAATTGAAAAATGCCTTGAACGAAAAATATTATTTCAACATTCACTTACTGTGATATTAATCCCAAAAAATACTAACTTATCAAGATTTACAGGGAAAATACAAATTAAAAAATAATAATAATTGTTTAACCAATTTAAAATTAGTTTGAAAATACTTGCAAACGTGTCACTTATCGAATACAACAACTTTTTGTTGAGATAGTTACAAAAAATCCCATCTTTATCATGAATTTTACATGAAACTGCTATTTTGCATTTTTCAGGGCATTTTCCTGGGCATAATGCAAAGAGTTTGAGGCGCCAAATTGAAAATTATGAAGTGGAATTTATTCCTTACAATTTTCCTAAGTAGTGGCCGCATTAAGAATAATTTTAGGGTTGGAAATGCGAATATTTTTGGAAAATTCGTCTTATTGGTTAAAAACATTCATCTATTTCAGTAGGAATTTTATCCTGTTTTGGCTAAAAATTCATCTGTTTAGTGCCAAATCAATCTTCTTTAAACTGCTTTGTTAGCAAATGATTTTTTTATTGAAGATTCATCATTTTAGTTGAAAATTAATATGTGTGTAGTTGGAAATTCATTACTTTTTTTACTGAAACTTTAATTATTCTAGTTGAACATTCATCTCATTGATTCACAGTTACTCTATTTTGTTGAAAATTGTTTTTTTTTAATTGCAAAATCAACTACTTGGATTAAAGGTGAACTTCTTTGTTAAAAATGTATTCTTATTGGTTGAACGTTCATACCTTTTGTTACAAATTTAACTATTTGGTTGAAAATTCGTCTTTTTGGTAGAAAACTAATCTTCTTAGCTTGCAATTTCCTCCTTTTCGATAAAAATGCAATTGTTTGGTTAAAAATGAACTTTTTTGTTGAGAATTCAAATATTTGTTTGGAAATTTAGGGGAGACCCTTCCACAGCAGATAATGATCCTACAGTAGATAATCATTAATTAAAAATACTAATAGGTGTCAAATAATTAATGTAATTAATAGTTAAGACACGATACGTGTTAATATATTAAAATGATAATGGATTATTTTACTTATATTTGTGCTCATAATTAAGGATTATCTACTGTAGGATCTCCCCTATGTATTTTGTTGAAAATTCATCTATTTGGTAGAAAATTAATCTTTTTGGATGATAATTCTTCTTTGCAGTTATAAAACTCATCTCGTTTAGAATATCTTTTTTTTGTTAAAAATGCAACTGTTTTGTTGAAAATTGTACCATTTTGTTGAAAATTTTTATTTTGTTGTTGAAATATTAACTATTACATTTTTCTTTGAGAATTCATATTCTTGTAATACTCATAATTGTTTGTAAATGCGACCGTTTGGTTAAGAAAATAATGTCGTTGTTATTGACAATCCATCTTTCTTGATTTTCAATTAACTTTTTTGCTAAAAATGCATCTTCTTGGGTTTAAAGGTCAACTGTTTTCTGAAACGATAGACTTTTCAGTTTGAAGTATAATCTTTTTTGATTGAAAGCTCGAGTATTTCGTTGAAAATCCATCTTTTTATGTAGAAAATTAAAGTATTTTCTTAAAAAATCAACTATGTTGTTAAAAATTCAATTGTCTCTTTGAAAACTCAAGTATTTTGTGAAAAATTCTTTTTTTTTTCTTCAAAAATTCAACTGTTTTGTTGAATATATATATTAGGACAGAAAATTCTTCCCTTTCGGATTAAAAAATTAATCTTTTTTTGATTAAAATTCATCTTTCGTCTAATAATGTCTATTGTTTGTTTTAAAATGCTACTTTTTTGGTAGAAATTCAATCTTTTTTATTTGAAAATTCGACCATGTAGTTGAAAATTTATATTTGTAGGTTGAGAATTCAACAATTTGGATAAAAATTCAACTATTTAGTTCAAAATTTAATGATTTTCTTTCAAGTTTAACTATTTTGGTAAATTTCATCGTTTATGTTCGAATTTCAACTGTCTTGTTAAATATTCGTCCTTTGGATTGAAAATTCTTCTTTTTTTCGTAGAAAAGCCATCTTTTTTGGTTGAGATAAATTTGAAAATTTTAAATTTAATTCTGAAATTGTTTTTTGGCCACCCTAAATAAACATAGATAATAGTAGTATATTGCGTGTAAAAAGTGCGGAAAGTAGGCATTTCTGCCAACTGCGAGGCAAACTGCTACAAACCTCACACGAGTCATATCTACCTACTTTCGCAATTATTGTTACACGCGATATTATTAACAAAATGCATACATTTTTAACCAAATAGTTGAACTAATAACTAAAAAATATAAATGTTTAACCAAAAATGGAATAGTTAAATTTTCAGTGAAAAAAATTAACTTTCAACAAAAAAAAAAAAAACAATTGTCAACCAAAGAAATTAATTTTCAATTACTAGTTGAATCTTCCACCAAATTGTTAATTTTTCGAGCCGAGAATACAAATTTTCTACAAAATAATTGAATTTTCAACCAAATCCAAGGCTGTAGCCAGGGGGGGGGGGTCACCCACCCAAATTCTTGAAACATTTACATAATATACATATACTCTCCTGTATGCGGCTGCGTATACCCTCCCCCCCATTTTTCCTGCTGACCCCCCCCTGCAATTTTTTCGTGCTGCAAACCCCCCCCCCCCTCCCGAAAAATTTTTCTGGCTACAGCCTTGACCGAAACCTATCTGTTTCTTAATTAGAAAGTTTCGTTTCTCACAAAAAAGATGAAATTTCTACAAAAAGAGTTGAATTTTCAAACCAAAAATACGAATTTTTAACAAAATAATTAAATTCTTAACCAATGAGATGAATTCTCAACCAATAATTTAATAGTAGACTTCTCAACCAAAAAGAATGAAATTTCAACCAAAAATAGTAGCATTTTCTTATTGGGTTTTATTAATTCAGTTCGCATTTAAGTGGAAAATTATGGGGTGGGGGGGGGGGGGTAGCGGTGGAAATTTTTAGAAAAACACGTTATGAAATTTGTGGATGACCTGTTTCTTGCTCACCAATTTATTATTATTACGTGAATTTATCATTATTACATTTAATATTAATAATAATACAACTAGGTACTAGGGAGCTGAGTGGCGAATGCCGCAATGTATACCATGTGACTTGTCACAAATGTAACTCGCCTCAAATGTGACTTGCTGCATTTTTGCCAATTCTTTGTAGACTTCAAATTTTTCGAAATGAGAGTTGCAGCAAATATGAATCGCCGCATATTTGATTTGCCGAAAATGTGACTTGCCACCATACTGTTACAATTATATACCTAATATAATTATAACCACTAGATTCCGCTGACAAATAGCTGTTTATATAATAAAACTGTTCAATTTTTGTTTTTTACTGATTCGCTTGAATTGACTTGAAAATATCTGATGTAAAAATTATTTTGACTACGTACCCCCCCCCCCATTATGTAAGATGACATAGAAAAGTCGTTGACCTACTCCCCCACCCCGTGTGGAAAAATTTCGTGGCGCTTTACTGTTTCTGTCCAGTCCGCCTTGAGTCGACACTGGCGCTCTACAGGCTGACTGTCCAGTGGCTAGACTGGGATGTAACGCTCGGATCGACTAGTTTCTAGACAGATCGGCTATTTTGATAAAAAAATAATTAATAATTAAATAATATAATTATTTTTTATGCCATAAAAGTCCAATATATAGCTTTTGCAGTTAATTAAAAATATAAAAAAAGTTTTTGTACAAAAAAAAAGAAGAAATGAGTTTCCGCAAATCTCTTGTACATACGCCGGGTGTCGAACTTCTGATGCAACTTCCTAATATATTGTTGTAACTTTGTCCCGTCGTCTTAACACCTCGGCCATCTAAAAGTTAAATTTTTTTTCATTTTTGTGGGATATGAATTTCAACTCATTACATCCTAATATTTATTTGAATAAAACATGAACAATTTTTAAACATCAAAAGTGCTTGATGTGTGAATAAACCATTAAAAAAAAAAGTTTGTATGATTTTCTTGCGGTTAGGCTACGAAATAATGATTGTTTATTATTTCAACTAATTAATACGTTAGGCTTAATTATCATTTACGCATTCAATAAATAATTAAAATAAATTAAAGACTCTTTTAAAGAACTATTAGGAGGTGAAGATATAGGACAACAAAACTGCGACATAGAACATAATGCATTAGAAAACCCAATTGAAAAAGTCTGTGTCACTGAGGTCCGAGACATAATTAAGAACTTAAAAAACGGTAAGGCTGCTGGCATAGACAGTATTAGTGCTGAAATGCTCAAATACGGTGGCGAGTACATACCTCACAGGTTGTGCGAATTAATAAATTTATGTATCGAGACGGGGAAAGTCCCAGACGATTGGAAAAAAGCGATTATCGTACCAATATACAAAAGAAAGGGAGATAAAAACAACTGCAGTAATTACAGAGGTATCAACCTACTAAGTACCGTAAGTAAAATATACTCAAAAATACTTATTCGTAGGGTAATGGAAATCACAGAAGAAAAAATATGGGAAGTCCAAAGTGGATTTATGCCAAGAAGATCATGTACAGATCAGATATTTAGCCTAAGACAGATCACAGAAAAAAGCTTGAGAGTAGGAAAGAAAGTTTTCTGTGCATTTATTGACCTAGAAAAAGCATTTGACACGGTAAATAGAAGTAAACTTTGGGAAGTTCTTAAAGAATACGGAGTAAATGGAGGGCTCCTGCAAGCAATAAAAACAATATATACAGGTAGTAAAGCGAGCGTAAGGGTAAACGGGAAACTGAGTGACTGGTTCGATATTACGCAAGGCGTGAAACAAGGATGCGTTATGTCCTCGTGGCTATTTATCATATTCATGGATAAGTGTCTAAGAACTGCACTCTTCGACGAAGAAGGTGTAGATCTCCAAAACGTTAAGGTACGTGGGTTAGCTTTCGCAGATGACAAGATTGTTATGGCAGAATCAGTCGAGGACTTGCAAAGAATGTTGAATAAACTT